>RJVU01011952.1:396865-461411 GCA_003731715.1 Anabarilius grahami | reverse complement strand
AGAACAATACAAAATATATCGTTTTTTAAAATATTGTTTATATTTATGTTCTGTGCAAATGTGACGCATATAATAAGCATATCCTGAAATCCTCTCAAAGCATTTGATGTATTTTCTAACCGTTTCTCTGCGTCCAGATCACAGCAGAGCACCGCCATGGGGAAGAAAGAGGGCGGACAGTCCGAGGGACAGTAATCGTCCAAAAAGCCTTTCACGTTCAGCCCAAAATCCATGGCCCGGGGCAGGTAATCAGGATCGGCGTTGACTCGCCCTATAATCTGAGACAGAGCAGTGAGATTGATTTTAGACAGAGGAAGTGAGATCAGGTTCCCTCTCAGATATAATCATTACATGTTAAGCGCCGGGCATCCCTAAACCCACACCACACACCCAACCACCAACTACTTCCTCTGGATGTCTGCTGTCTATTTTGATCTGCTGCTGCTGTGCCACTCAGAGCTGCAGTATGTGGTAACAGTGTTTCCCATTAAAACAGAAATCCCTGGAAGTTCATGTGGAGAAAGCAGTTATTTTGAACTTTTACAGCCTGTGATTATTCCCACAGATCAGTCCTGAAACACTCACCTCACACAGCATGATGCCGAAGGAGAAGATGTCCACCTTCTCATCATAGCTCTTTCCTGAGGAACAGAAACAGGAACGCATTAGTCTTCCCACCGGAAATACTGTTTCACCCTGTTAACATTTGATCTGACATTTTATCATTGTTTGTGTATATTAACCTGCAAGCTGAGCTTATCAGATTAATTCATGTTAAACTAATGTTTTACCTTGAAAATGTTTGAAAATATCGACTATGATATTTATACTCACATGTATTCAAGGTGTAAGGAAAGAATTTAATTACTTTTTACATTTAAGAGACAAAAAGAAAAATAGTTCAGAATGATCTGAAACAAACATCACAAGGATTACATTTCTAAGAACATTTAATAAACATCTAGTTCAGTCATGAAACTCTAGAGGGCGCAGGATGACCTGTCCTTTACATGCAATCGGCAAGCAATCACATCATTGCCGCATAGCACATTCTGATTGGCCTCTGCTGATCCTGCAGCCAATGAAATTGCTTGCTCAACATTTAAATAGTCTGGTCTGTAAGCTAGTGCTGCCTCCGAACCCCTCCACCTCCCCAGCTCCACCTGCCTAGATCTGATACGGCATTCATATGTCTATTCAATTACGTGCTAAAACTATTCACAGAGTTGTCATGATTGAAATCCTCTTTTCTCTAAAACATGATTCCTCCTAAATACCACACAATCTTTTTGTAAGATCATTATTATTAACACAGAATAATACATTAATAATGAAGAAGATTCCATTCAAGCAAAACTTGACAAGCGGAAACAGTCGCGACGGATGAGGAAAGCAGTTGACTCTCACCGTGAATCATTTCAGGAGCCATCCAGTACGGGTTTCCCACCACAGTGTATCTCTTTCTCCTGTCGGGTTTCTTGACGCCCGGGATCGGTCCGGAAGATAGTTTGTCCTGGTTCTTGTCCTCCACCATGAGCCGGGACAGTCCGAAGTCCGCCACAACAACACTGTTATTCTGTCCAGAGCAGGAAGTTACTTACAAATCTGCCATCTGTCATTATTTTGATCCGACTCAGCTTTGAGAAAAGCTGTAGTTATGGTGTTTTGCCTTTGCACAGTAGTATGAAACACTGACAGAATGCCATTCGTCATTTTATAACAGCTGGCATCACTCTTTAAATGGGTATTTACTTAAAATCAGAGCGTATGAACTGGAGTAATGTATACTCTTCCTGTCTCTAGTGAAGTGGTTCCCAACCTTTTTTATGCCTTTTTTTTTTTTTTTTAAAGACATTCAAGATAGATTTAAACCTTCAGTGTTCTTTTTTTTACAAACATACTTTCCAGATATTCTTTTCCATTTAAAAGTACTTTTTCAGTTATACAGTAACTTAAATAAGTCAACCTGCTATACCAAACAAGACCACAGGGAGACGCAAAAGGACTGCATATAGCTACTATACAGATCCATTCAGAATTATTAGGGTTAGTTCACCCAAAAATGAAAATTATGTCATTTATTACTCATCCTCATGTCGTTCCACACCCGTAAGACCCTCGTTCATCTTCAGAACACAAATTAAGATATGTTTGATGCAATCCGATGGCTCAGTGAGGCCTCTATAGAAGCCAGTGAAACTCTCAAGATCCATAAAGGTACTAAAAACATTTAAAACAGTTCATGTGAGTACAGTGATTCAACCTTAATATTATAAAGTGACAAGAATACTTTTTGTGCGGCAAAAAAAAACAACTTTTCAACAATATCTAGTGATGGCCGATTTCAAAACACTGCTTTATGAAGCGTCAGAGCTTTCCGATTCTTTTGTTTCGATTCAGTGATTCGGATCTCCTATCAAACGGCTAAACTGCTGAAATCACGTGACTTTGGCGCTCCGAACCGCTGATTCAATTCGTAAAGCTCTGAAGCAGTGTTTTCAAATCGGCCCGTATAGATATTGTTGAAAAGTCGTTATTTTGTTTTTTTGGTACACAAAAAGTATTCTCGTCGCTTTATAATATTAAATATTGAACCACTGAACTCACATGAACTGATTTAAATATGTTTTAGTAGCTTTATGGACCTTGCGAGTTTCAATGGCTTTGCTGTCTATACAGGCCTCACTGAGCCATCGGATTTCATCTAAAATATCTTAATTTGTGTTCTGAAGATGAATGAAGGTCTTACGGGTGTGGAACGGCATGAGGGTGAGTAATAAATGACATTATTTTCATTTTTGGGTGAACTAACCCTTTAAACACACCAAAATACAAATGAAAAATAAGCACACTCTGAATGCGTGGAAAAGTTTGTGTTTATGTAATATATGTGCGGGTACTATGCATATACATTTTTTATTTATAAACACAAACATGCACGTACATGTATATATTTAAGAGATATTTACATGTATATATTTATATANAAATAAGTAAAATAAAATAAATAATAATACTAATGTGGTATACATCTGGAACAGAAGACATACAGATTTGTATTGTATATACAGCAGGGTGAATAGTATATATATATATATATTTACACTAATTTTTACTCTCTATCAAGTACTGAAAGTGAATACTAAAAGGGTAATTGCTATGTTAGCTGTTTAAGCTGGAAAAAACTGTTCTTATGCCTAGATGTTCTAGTGCACAGAGATCTGTAACGTCTGCCTGAGGGCAGAAGTGCAAACAGGTTGTGTCCAGGGTGAGAGGGGTCTGTGATGATGTTACCTGCCCGTTTCTTCACTCTGGCATTGTACAAGTCCTGAAGGTTGGGCAGGTGCATACCAATTATCCTTGGTATGCACCTGCCCAACCTTCAGGACAGGTGCATACCAAGGATAATTGGTACATTATCCTTGGTATGCACATACATATGTATGTTTTGTATTAATAAAAAATAAATGTACACTGTACACACATATATATATATATTATGTAAAAATAAACTTTTATTTTGGATGCGAATAATCGTGATTAATCGTTGAACAGCCTGTGTATGACTCCTGTATGTCACTGTAATCGTCTTTACCTTCATTACAATCGTCATCCATTACAATTTTTTTAGCGATACCGATTTTCGTTTATCCAACTGAGAGATGTAATTTGCGTATTCAATGTTCACGAAGAGCCAGTCTGTATTTCTCAGCAGCACGACGAGAAGCCGTGGCACACAGGTTGAAAACCACCGCTCTAGTTATTTGCTTCTGAACCATTAAAGCTCTGCATGAGACCCAGCATTACACAATCTATATAGCAATCTAAATCAACGCAATATAGAAAGCTTATTCTCTTCATTCTCAATATGAAAACAAAAACATGTGATGCTGGAAACACAGATGCAGCAGCTGCTGGAGCTGTGGCACAAGCAGACAAAAACACAAACAAACAAAAAAAACAAAAGAAAACAAAAGAACAGAAAGCAAGCAAAAGAAAACAAAAGAATAATAAAGAAAGGAAAGGTCTGGTGATGTCACTCACCTCTCTGACCAGACAGTTGTGTGAGTTGAGATCTCGATGGATGATGTTCATGGAGTGCAGGTAGGCCTGGATCAACGAAGGAAACTGCTTTACTATCTACGATGTTAAAATGCTGCCCTCTACAGTCATGCACAGGACTGAACAGTCACAGATTTTAAAGCACCAGGCGTCCTACACTTGCTGACTTTGATTAAACCTGACCAGCAAACACTAATGAACTGACGATCGCACACTAGCAGACTGTCACAACAAACTCACACAGAAACACAAAGAAGTTATACTTCAGTTTCTATGACTAATCACCAAAACATTTATTATTATTATTATTATTAGATTTTCCAATTGTTCCTATTGATTTTAGTCCATGGCTGTTTGTTTTTTCTGTTTTCTGGATTTTTTGTAATTATAATAATATACTGTGTATTATAAACTAAAACATGAATATATGATAATTTACAGTTTATTTCCATTTTTATTTCCATACTTTAGTTTGTTTTTCTAAACAGGCTTATGTTTTAATGTAGTTTTCATTAACACAAATAACACTGTTTTACCATTTCTTTTGAGCTTTTTCACCTTTCTAGCTCATAAAAAATATGAATGTAAAATAATTATTCAATAATTATAAGAACAGTGTTTAAAATAGTTTTAAATGAATTGCAGCATGTGACTCTGCCATGAGCCAGAGGAGGGCAGTAATGAGAGCATCTCACTCACCATCCCAGAGGCAATATCCTTGGCAAAACTCACTCTCTGTTTCCATGGATAATTACTGTCCTGCAGAGATGAAACACATTCACATTGAGAATGAGCTGATATTCATGCAATTTCACTCAGCAGATGGCACTCATGGAAGAGCAGAAATATAGCGGTTACCCCTGTAACCCCTCTATACAACACAGCCTCTCTTTTTAGAAAGGCGACACGTTTGCAGGTATGATATAAACACAATAAGTTAAACATTGTCATAATTCATCAGCAGAAGATCATAAGCAATAACTTGGCATAAATGTGCAGTATTCTAACAGTGACACACACCATGTTCTTGATGATATCTCTCAGTGTTCCTCCTTTGATGTACTCGGCGATGAAGTTGAGCCGTTTGTCTTTGTAGAGGACGCCAATAAACTTCAGCACGTTGGGATGGTCCAAACATCTCATCACCTTCACCTGAACACACACAAACATGTTCACAATCAATAAGAATATACACTAAACTCAATCAAATCAGCTAAAGCAACTTAAAGAAGTTCCTGATATTTTAGTCTCAGGCTGAACATCCTCACATGTGCAGCTGTATACAGACACATATGAAGCATGAACAACTGAAGTGTTTCTGTCGAGACACAGCGTTGTTCTTAACTGCACAATACTTCTTGAAATGTTAATGAAGACTTTCTTATTCAAGGCTTTTTATGGTTTTGAAGAATGTCACCAGGACCCGTGGGTTCTGGTGCTCATCGATGGCTTTGCGTATGCTGGTTTTCTCCTCAGATGAACTGTCTGAGACACCAGCTGCACTGAGACCACGAGCGTTTCCTTCCTTTTAAGCACAAGTGTACAGCAAAGTCATTTAAACAGCGAATTATGGGAGCTAATCATAAACGAATCCCAGACAAACGAGTGCGAGTCGACGTCAGACAGTTGGTAGAGCTGCAGTGTTTTATGGTGTTGACACTCTTATGAGACTCTAGTAACACCACAGACTCATTCTCCTTGTTTAACCCCTGAGCCTGCTGGGTAAATTATGAGCTGAAGGAAAAACACATGCAGCACAAATGTTCAACACTCCAGATGCACGTCTCATATGTGCTTCTAGTACTCACTCGATCTGTCCTATATGCTCATGTAAGGGAGGAGGACGTGCTCACCTCTTTGAGGAAGGTCATCTGTGTTTCCTCATCGAAACGAATGAGCTCCTTCATCACCATCACCTCGCCCGTCTCTCTGTGAGTCACCTGACCGTGATGTGAGAACAGCATATTAAACACCACTGAACTCAACTGAGATGACAATATCTGCTTGTTAAAGGGTTAGTTCAGCCAAAAATGAAATTTCTGTCAATAATTACTAACCCTCATGTCGTTCCACAACCGTAAGACCTTCGTTCATCTTCAGAACACAAATTAAGATATTTTTGATGAAATCTGAGAGGTTCTTTATCCCACATAGAAAATACCACATTCAAGGTGGAAAATTTGTTGTTTTTGTTTTGTTTTTGCGCACATAAAGTATTCTCGTTGCTTTATAATATTAAGGTTGAACCACTGCAGTCACATGAACCATTTTAACCATGTTTTTACTACTTTTCTGGGCCGTAAAAGTGGTAATTTCGTTGCTTTCTGTGGGGGATAAAAAAACCTCTCTGATTTCATCAAAAATATCTTAATTTGTGTTCTGAAGATGAACGAAGGACTTACAGGTGTGAAACGACATGAGGGAGAGTAATTAATGACAGAAATTTTCATTTTTGGGAGAACTAACCCTTTAAAGCTGCTATAGAGGATGTTTTGTTTTATACATTTTTGCAATATTACTTGAAACTGTCTTTACTAACTGATAAAAGACTATTTATTAGGTGCACTGAAAGGAATAATATCAATATACATCATCTGTGCACGAGGTATCTGTGCATAAACGATTGGCCCTCTGGCTTGTCAATCACTGCCATGATTGGCCAAGAGGGCCAATCCGCACACGTCTCTCACAAGGAACGTCATGGCAGTGATTGACATGCCAGAGGGCCAATCGTTTACGCGATGATCAGGTAAATGATTGGCTGATGTTTTTAAGGCCCTACCTCGTGCACAAATGACGCATATTAATATTATTCCTTTCAGTGCACCTAATAAGTAGTCTGTTATCAGTTAGTAAAGACAGTTTCAAGTAATATTGCAAAGATTTATAAAACAAAACATCCTCTATAGCACCTTTAAGTCATGGTGTAAGGAATACTGTTTCCAGCTCCAAACCTCCACTCATTTCAAGAGAGAATACTATCAAAACAGCCGTTCATGAGCACTATTTAAATCATAGCACACATTTAAGCTAAGCTTTTATAAATATTCACAATTCACATTTCATAAATACACTACAGTCTCTAGGCTCACGGCGCCCCAGACACACATATTTTACAGATTCAGAAAAGATGAATCACTTTCTGGCCAACAGAGATCTCAGCGCGGAGATAAAGCACACCGTGAGTGTATATTAATGGCTGTAGCAACTCATAATGTGATAACTGCATATAATGTAAAAAAAAAAATACATTAAGAACATTTTATTACAATAATAATGTAATAAGTATTATATTGTTATTGCGATAAAATGTTCTTAAATGTAATAATTTTCTCAAAACGTAAGAAAATCTTGAGCTCATAATTTTTACATTATAAGTTCACCAAAAACATTCATATTGTCATAACTGTAACAGCTTTTAAAACAAAAACATATTAGTATTCCCTTACAGTACATTTTTTAAAAACAACCTGCAAAATGCAACAAATTTTAATTTTCATGCGATTATTATTTATAATTTTATTAAACAAAGTATAAAACCTAAAGCTTCAAAAAATTTCCAAGGAATTAGATATAGTTATTACATTATGTGCAGTTTTTACACTATGAGTTGCTACAACAGCATTTGGTGTTTGCTTTTGGCATCTGATAAAGCGTTTGGACCCTAAACTTGTCTTTTTATAGCTGCTTTACAGGAGAATTTCAATATGTCTCATATTGGATTTGATGTTTGCATTGCTGATTCTGTTATTACGCTTCAAAACAGTCTGTGTTGTATAAAGCGCTATAGAAAAAAGAAACAGATAAAGAAGTGTATGTGTGGCCCCCACAAGTGTAGTAATACCAGTAAATTTTGACCTTGTGTGGACATTTTTTGATCCCCAATTAGGAAAACAGCTTATAAATCATACAAAATGCTCTTTTTTGAAATTGTGAAAATTCAGAAAGTTTTCTGTGATGGGTAGGTTCAGGGCAGGGGTGTCCAAAGCTGCTCCTGGAGGACCACTGTCCTGCAGATATCTCCAACTTGCCTCAACACAGCTGCCTGGAAGTTTCTAGTATGCCTAAATAGACCTTGATTAGCTGGTTCAGGTGTGTTTAATTGGAGTTGGAGCTAAACTCTGCAGGACAAAGGCCCTCGAGGACCGAGTTTGGACACCCCTGGTTTAGTGTAAGGGGAGAAAATATATATTGTTTGTACAGTATAAAAATCATTATGTCTATGGAAAGACCCCATAAAACATGGAAACCCAACATGTATGTGCACGTGTGCTGACCTTTATGGCCTGTCCGAAGCAGCCCTTCCCCAGAACCTCTCCATGGATCAGATCGGAGGCTCTGAATATTCTGTGTGTGCGGTTTGTCACGACGCGCAGCGACTCCGAGCGGCCGATGTCCTTCTTCAGAGACAGTGGAGATGGCGTGTTACTGGAGCACGGCGATTTATCGATACTGTAGCTGCGCCTGCAGAAAACACACATTAACTATGGCGAAATCACACAACTCAAGAGGTCAATATGCATCACAACAGCTGATTAAAGATGGACAGCCTAGGCTGTTACAATGCGATTGCTAAGGTATTCTGTTAGTTGTTAGCGTGCAGCGCCACAGTTGAGATTCTTGTTGAAGCAGTGAGTACGGTACGAGCAGTAGAGCTGTGAATGAGGTTTACTGACGTGATTATGCGTGAGCGCAGGTTGTTGATGTCCTGGCTGGGCGGCCGTGTGATGGGCGTGATGGGACTGGGGCCCTCGGATGGGGGTGTGGGGCCGTCCACCTGATCCTCTGAAGAGCTGTGTTCATGAGGGTCATGTTCAATGGTCAGCTGCAGCAGGCGACTGGTCTCCTGGATCAGCAAATCAATCTGACACACACACACAGAGCTCATTTATAGAAGACACTATGAAGGCCAGAAACACACTCTACTGTATGTGAGCATACTGTAGAAAACTGCAAATACAACACACACTGAGCTGATGTAAAACTGGGAATGCAGTGCATGCTGGTGTGACACGTATCAGAGAGCAGGAATACAATTTAGTTCATGGTTGCCAATTAAGCATTTAATAATCACAGACTTTGGAGAGTCACGATTAAAGTGAAATGTGAAAATATACGAAGAGTGTCGACTGCAGCACTACAGCTTTTTACGTGTTGTTTTTCTGCAGCGTTGATCGTTACACCAATCACGCACGTTTCTGTTGAGTGTATGATTGCAACGGCCAACCAGAAATTGGTTTCAGTGTACACTCACTGAACGGATTCTGAATCTGCACTCTCAAACTTTATGATCATAAACAATAAAGTGCAGGTAGGATGTAAGTGATTAAAGGCGCACTATGTAGTTTTTTGCCACTAGAGGTCGCCTATTCAAAACAAAAGCGTCTTTGGTGTTTCCATCGTTTCTGTATATAGTTTATTCCCAGTTTGCACGAGTTGCACGAGTTGTTTTGTTTTCCATTCAACTAAAACAACCAATGAGACGTCTTGATTTTCTCAATCATAAAAAGCAATAATCTAATTTATAAACCGATCTTAGCTTGTTTTGTGCTTGTTAGTTTGTTTCTGTGTAGTCAGAATATGACGTGCCCTTTCCCCAAACACAAAAACACTTTTTATGTGTTCTATTAATTGACATTGAAAATCATTATTATAGTATAAAGAGCAATAAATCAACAATAATGATTTTTTTGTCATCATATTGCAGCCCAACCCTGTAATAAGTTCCTGTTTTAATTTGATCATTTATATACTTTATGTAGGCTATATTAACATTATGCCATTGTGTAAATATGCGTATGCCACCTTTGAGCCGCATTAGGCAGTCTGTGTACATAAACACAAATGCCAGCTTTTGCAGTGTAAAGATGGCTTCCGTTGATAATGATGCTATTTTATAGGTAAGTCTATAGTACTCTGATTGAAGCACTTGGTTAAATTCAGATATTTGACATTAAAGTCAACACAGAAACATTCAATTATGTAATTATGAAAAATGCCCTTACAAAAGGTAGAAATGCCACCTGAAATCGATTCTAGGGTGCAAATATTGGCCCTTAAAGGATTAGTTCACTTTCAAATACATTTTTCCTGATAATTTACTCACCCTCATGTCATCCAAGATGTCAATGTCTTTCTCTCTTCAGTCGAAAAGAAATTAAGGTTTTTTGATGAAAACATTCCAGGATTTTTCTCCATATAGTGGACTTCACTGGCTTTCAGACGGTTAAAGGTCAAAATTATAGTTTCAGTGCAGCTTCAAAGGGCTTTAAACGATACCAGACGAGGAATAAAAGTCTTATCTAGAGAAACCATCGCTCATTTCTTTAAAAAAAACAAAAAAAAACAACTGTATATGCTTTATAAAAACAAATGATCGTCTTGCAAGTGGTTCCGCTTTCCGTATTCTTCAAAAAGATTACGCTGTATGTCCTACGCCTTCCCTATTCAACTTACGGAACCAACGCAGCGCCAGTTCTATTTTTTTTCCGTAAGTAGAATAGTTTTGGCAGAACCACTTGGAAGGCAATCATTTGTTTATGTAAAGCATATACATTTGTATACATTTATGTATATACATATACACATACATTTGTATTTTTTCAAAAATTACTGATGGTTTCGCTAGATAAGACCCTTATTCCTCGTCTGGTATCGTTTAAAGCCCTTTGAAGCTGCACTGAAACTATAATTTTGACCTTCAACCGTCTGGAGGCCATTGAAGTCCACTATAAAGGAGAAAAATCCTGGAATGTTTTCATCAAAAACCTTCATTTCTTTTCGACTGAAGAAAGAAAGACATGAACATCTTGGATGACATGGGGGTGAGTAAATTATCAGGAAAATTCTATTTGAAAGTGAACTAATCCTTTAATGGGAAAGTTCATTTCTGCCTATCGCACCACTGTTCAACAGCATAAAGCTGTCAGGTGTTCAGCTCACATCACCGATCTGTGAATGTCTGTCATGCAGGTTTTATTCACCTCGTCCAGAGGAACGTTCTGAATCGGCGTTCCATTGATCTCTAGGATCCGATCACCAACATGAATGGAGTTCTTGACATCTGGACTGATGCACTCTGGGTCCACCCTGAACACACGGACAGAAGCCATGACATGAGTCACAGCAGCAGGACAGAGATCAACAATCAGCAATACATCATGAGAAGATTTCCACTGAGCATTATGTGATTCCAGTCTGGATAGCAGATGATCACAGCGTTATTTGTGCAAGATGGGAGAGTCAAAGATTGGGGCCGAAGGAAGCTATTATACAGAAAGACTAGTGCTTAAAATATTGGCTGACATTTCCCCTTTCCATTGTAAGAACTTTTCCTCTGATGGACAAAACAGCTTTTCCTTTCCAATCATTCACACATTTGCATTTTGTTCTATTTTTGTGATGATGGAGCTACATGGACACAGTGAATACATGTTTTACAATTGTAAATTGTTTATTTTGAGGTGTAGATGGGAAGACTGCAGCACGTTTGCCGGACACACTCACTGTGAGACTCTGACGGTGGGCTTGTGTTCGGGGCTGTAGCCGTTGGGACTGGAGCCCTGATCGATAGACACGGAAAGCCCTCGCTTCCCATCGGTGGAGGCGGGAATAGACACTAGCGTGACCGTGTGAGGAATCCTGGAGCACGGGGAGTCGGGCAGGGTGACCGGAGTCACGATAGTCCGGTAATAACATTGTCCACTAGAGGGAGACAGAGCAGAGGAAGAGTTCATTTCACATCCTCAGGACACTTTCCACTGCGACACTACATGACATAAGATGTCAGAAATCATCTAATGATACAGAAACTTACAACTGAAGGGTGACAAGAAACAAAGTTTAAAGGACAAGAAACATTCATGTCATATCATGGATTTCAGATTATTTGGTGACATTTTACTTCTGTTAGCAAACATCAACTTTGTTTCACACTGTATATTTTTCTTTATATTATACACTTCTGAATGTACATGAAACACTTTAATCATTATAAATGAGTGGTGATGATTATGAAAAAGTTATTATGGGGTGACCAATCATTCTGGGACACAAACGCAAGATTTAAAATACAGCAGGTTATATCAGTTTTGGAAAGTAGAGCTGAAATAAAAGCATAATTTCCTCGTATGTCATGTTAAATCACACAACAACATTCACAGGGTCTATTATTGATTTATCGATATGTTGTTCTGGCTCATATATACGTGACATAAACATGCCATCAGTCACATGTTAGCACAGATTTCATTGTTACAGTAACTGAAATGAAGTAAAAGTAGAATGAAGTAGAGTTCCTGGGTTTTTACTGGACAAATGAGCCATTTTGTGTCATTTCCCAGTGTTTTTCACATGAATAAAGCACATACTTTTACAGCTAATGTGACGCTTTTCATTTGTGATGTACGATATGAAGATAAAGCACAGCTACATCACACCCACACAACAGGACATATTAATAACCCATAATAACAGCTCATGCTAATGTCCTGCTTTAGAAATAAACAGCAATAACTTCCAGCAGTCAGCAGAATTTCACACATACGATCAGAGGGTAGCTGGCGTGTCCGTGGGTTCAAACACACAGGGTTTTTTGTTTTTAGGCGTCATCAGGGCTTGACATTAGCCACTACTAGCCACTTTGGCGGGTTGCCACTTTCCACTTTCAATTTTAGTCTTTTTTTTTTTTAAAAGGCATCTGAAATAATAAACTACGTGCAATATTGATTTTTCAATACATATCGATAATGAATACTCATTTTCCGCAGAATAGATGCACGATACCAGCTTCTCTCTCTCTCATCTCTCCGACAGAGAGTCCTCACACAAACCCGGTTCAACACAATTCATTTGCTCTGGATGAGTATTGTTGGTGTTACAGGGCCTGAATTTCGGTGTGGGATTGCTCGTATTGCGCATCATTTTATTCCCGCAGATTTTGTTCTCGCATCCAAAGTGCGCACATAAAGCCGCCTCTCAGTACTAAATTGTGTTCTCTTCCGCTGCTTATCGCTCTTAAACAGTCAAAATAAAAACACACAAAATAATGTCAAAATGCAGGTCTTGGCGAGTATTCATGAAAACACAGTCAGTTTTAGTTGAATGTAAACAGTTGAGAAGGAAAGCGCATGTGTAACAGTATAATGGATCAGTGCGTCAGGTCTTAAAGTGACAGCAGCCTAATAAACCTGCTGCCAAATTATGAGATAATATTAGAAATATCTATATGGCAGTTTTTCCCATGGTATTGATGTCAAAATTGTGGCCAGTGAAAATGCTGAGCGGCTAGTAACTGTGGAAAACCACTAGCTACAGTGATTGTGAGCAAAAAAAGTCAAGCCCTGGGTGTCACTCACCAGTAAAGTTTGGAGCGCTCCACCAGCGCATACGTGTCTCCATCACCGATGAACGCTCGACAATTCAGACAGGTGAAGCATTCTGGGTGATACTTCTGCTCTCCGGCCACCTGGAACACAGAAACATTGAGATCAGACACACTTTCTCCACTCTCCATCACCATGGTCTGTCTGTGTGACAATCAGATCACAAGCACAATCAGATGTTGAACACTCGCTCTAGAGCTCCATGTGTGCTGATGTTGACTTATTTTGGTGAGATAAAGATGACAACATCATTGAAGTCTTCAGGTCTCCCGAACATTATTCAATCAATCCATTCACTTATTCCATTTTAGCTAAAGGTGCAAATCAGACTCAGAAACTTTCTATGCTAAGCCCTCTCTGTAATAAACACGTTTCCTGCTGGAAAATAGATTTCACGTACGCTCAGTGGCAGAGGATAGGCTTGGCCAGGTGAAGTGATTTTTGGACTTTTGCCAGATAAATTTCAATCATCACAGTCCAATCTATTTTGATATTTTATTCAAGTTCAGAGCTCAGCTTTTCCTGACTTTCCACCTACATCACTACTACATACAATTCTACAGTCTCCTACTGTTCTTAAAGAATTAGTTCACTTTCAAATGAAAATTACCCCATGCTTTCCTCATCCTCAAGCCATCCTAGGTGTACAGTCGTGGCCAAAAGTTGAGAATTACATAAATATTGGAAATTGGAAAAGTTGCTGCTTAAGTTTTTATAATAGCAATTTGCATATACTCCAGAATGTTATGAAGAGTGATCAGGTGAATTGCATAGTCCTTCTTTGCCATGAAAATTAACTTAATCCCAAAAAAACCTTTCCACTGCATTTCATTGCTGTCATTAAAGGACCTGCTGAGATCATTTCAGTAATCATCTTGTTAACTCAGGTGAGAATGTTGACGAGCACAAGGCTGGAGATCATTATGTCAGGCTGATTGGGTTAGAATGGCAGACTTGAAATGTTAAAAGGAGGGTGATGCTTGAAATCATTGTTCTTCCATTGTTAACCATGGTGACCTGCAAAGAAACGTGTGCAGCCATCATTGGGTTGCATAAAAATGGCTTCACAGACAAGGATATTGTGGCTACTAAGATTGCACCTAAATCAACAATGTATAGGTTCATCAAGAACTTCAAGGAAAGAGGTTCAATTCTTGTAAAGAAGGCTTCAGGGCGTCCAAGAAAGTCCAGCACGCGCCAGGATCGTCTCCTAAAGAGGATTCAGCTGCGGGATCGGAGTGCCACCAGTGCAGAGCTTGCTCAGGAATGGCAGCAGGCAGGTGTGAGCGCATCTGCACGCACAGTGAGGCGAAGACTTTTGGAAGATGGCCTGGTGTCAAGAAGGGCAGCAAAGAAGCCACTTCTCTCCAAAAAAAACATCAGGGACAGATTGATCTTCTGCAGAAAGTATAGTGAATGGACTGCTGAGGACTGGGGCAAAGTCATATTCTCCGATGAAGCTCCTTTCCGATTGTTTGGGGCATCTGGAAAAAGGCTTGTCCGGAGAAGAAAAGGTGAGCGCTACCATCAGTCCTGTGTCATGCCAACAGTAAAGCATCCTGACACCATTCATGTGTGGGGTTGCTTCTCATCCAAGGGAGTGGGCTCACTCACAATTCTGCCCAAAAACACAGCCATGAATAAAGAATGGTACCAAAACACCCTCCAACAGCAACTTCTTCCAACAATCCAACAACAGTTTGGTGAAGAACAATGCATTTTCCAGCACGATGGAGCACCGTGCCATAAGGCAAAAGTGATAACTAAGTGGCTCGGGGACCAGAATGTTGAAATTTTGGGTCCATGGCCTGGAAACTCCCCAGATCTTAATCCCATTGAGAACTTGTGGTCAATCCTCAAGAGGCGGGTGGACAAACAAAAACCCACTAATTCTGACAAACTCCAAGAAGTTATTATGAAAGAATGGGTTGCTATCAGTCAGGATTTGGCCCAGAAGTTGATTGAGAGCATGCCCAGTCGAATTGCAGAGGTCCTGAAAAAGAAGGGCCAACACTGCAAATACTGACTCTTTGCATAAATGTCATGTAATTGTCGATAAAAGCCTTTGAAACGTATGAAGTGCTTGTAATTATATTTCAGTACATCACAGAAACAACTGAAACAAAGATCTAAAAGCAGTTTAGCAGCAAACTTTTTGAAAACTAATATTTATGTAATTCTCAAAACTTTTGGCCACGACTGTATATGACTTTCTTCTTTCTGATGAACACAATCGGAGTTATATTAATAAATATCCTGACGCGTCCGAGCTTTATAATGGCAGTGAGCGGGATGAACAAGTATGAGCGGAAGAAAGTGTCTCCATCCACATCCATCCATCATAAATGTACTCCACACAGCTCCGGGGGGGTTAATAAAGGCCTTCTGAAGCAAAGCGATGCGTTTGTGTAAAAAAATATCCATATTTAACAAGTTATGATGTAAAATATCTAGCTTCCGCCAGACCGCCTTCTGTATTAAGAAGGCGGTCTGGCGGAAAAGTTAAGCTTTTTCCATAAGTTGAATAACTTTAATTGTATGAAACTTTTTGTTAATGCTTTGAAAAAGTTTCTAAATAATTTTTTTTTAAAAAAGGCACACATCCTATCAGTGTAAATATTGAAGACCACAATATCAGCCAGAGAAATGACTTAACTCGTCTCATGTCTCTCTGCTTCATTCATTTGTATTGAGCAATGTCTAGTATGAAAAATGATATTTATGTTCCTAGATTGAACTTTCTTTGCATTGATCTCGATATAAAAGAAAAGTGACCTTCAAAAGACACAGGAATGTGAATCCAGCCTTAAACTAGCTGAAGCTGATCTAATGACAGTCTAGTTTAGTTTACACAAACACTTGTGCGATCATTCGAATGAGAAAGACGGACAGGAAGTCAGACAGACTACAGCTTATAAGAAACTTGTTTTCATACAATGGCCTCAAAAAGTGACACACTTTAATAATGTTCTATCAATATCAGATCAAGTGTACGTGGCCAAACACAATCTGAATGTGTTTGAATCTGCTGGTGTTTTAGTGAATGTATGAAGTCAGTTCTCCTCAAGTCTTATACATTGTCTTCATTTTCAAAGCTAGATCTATTCTTTATACTACTACTACTAATAATAATACGAGCCCTATGTATTTTGTTGTGAAATGTGTGCTTACGCTATCCTTCTAGCTTTGATATTTTGCTATGTAATGCAAACTAATGACTGAAGCATGTGACAAAATAAGTTTTCAAATAGGAATCAAATGTGATTCCATGATCTTAGAATAGTTTGACGAGGTCTTTCCATTTCTTGGAATCATTTGTCTTTGACGAATAAGAGAACTGGAACCATAATTCTTGTGAGCTACACCTTTAGAGGGGGGAAAATGCGGCGGCATCACGTAGTGAGGTCATGGATTGCCCACTGCTTCCTCATTTCAGTTGCTTCATTTACAAACGCTCAACCAACACGGAAAACAGAACTGCCAGACCACCAACACCTCTGAAAATACACATCTGCGCCCACAGAAAAAAACACAAAGTCTATGCAAATGTCATATATGTTTTCCTATCTTAAAATGATCTTTTACAAACAGGAGTCTGTAGAGTCCCTCATTAACGTGTGTTAATAATGCTGTCAACGGTGAACAGCTGCCTGATATTGACTGACATCACCAAAACTCCAGTAGGAAAACACCTCTCCTATGTTATTATTATTGGGAAAGCAGCAAAACCTTCATGTAAAATTGCATCTGTACAGTTTCTAAAGGAATCCACAGTTCCTCTGTTGAGTCAGTGATGGGCTGGATGGACGGCTGAGACATACAGTAGTGGCCAAAAGTGACGTCAGGCCCTTTATTCAAATATTATTAGATTTTTAAGCATATTGCGCAGTTGTTCTTGGAGTCAATTGTTCTATTTGTGATAACGCAATGAAACATGCCAAATTGTGCGACATCATTTTTGCCCAGGCTGTCATACACAGAAATTATGAACACATAGAAAGTCTATTTAAGCTTTTTCCTATGAGTTTTTTGTTTTTCTATGCATTATTTTTTCCCCTTCATACAGTATTTTGATGGTTTAATCGAACTTTTAGGGTCATTACAAACAAATATCCCCTCCGCACATCACTTTTGGTCACGACTATACATGAACTACTGTGGAGGACAACCTTGTTCTGGGTATAATCTCACTTTTATTATAAATATTTGATCAATGACTGAGAATGACATCCTATACACATGCTCTTATGCTGTCCACACAGAAATTCATCCTCCACTCAAAATATTACAGCTCAAAGAAAAAAATCACATCTTGACCAATGTTGTCTGTGTTACTATGTGTTTGGCTGACGAGTGATTTCAAAAGTGATATTAAAAGATGGGAAAGACTGGAATTCACCACCTTACAGTCAGTAACACACTTCCTTTTGGCAGCTGTTCATCGATTCAACAACACAATTTCATTAATGAAATCTCTTGAGTCTGAAACGCTGTCATCAAGTCCACAGACACAAACTGAATGCATCTTTAGAAACCAAACACTCATCATTGAACCTGCTGCTGCTGCTCAGAAATCATTCTGGGGAAATTTTCCACTTTCACAAACCCCCCAACGTTGGACAGGGAAGTTTTCCCTGACAGATTTCAAAAGTACCAAAAAGTGTAGATTCACTTGTACAGCACTAGCCATGCATTCTCATGACTACTGATTAAAACCCCGTTAAAAAAGTCTCCGCTACATGAATAAATGTGAATAACAAATCGATACAGGCCGACATTTCCATGTCAGTGTCCCAGTGCTGTTAGTGCAGCATCAGCAGCTGTACACACAGAGCCGCTCAGACATCAAATCATGTGACGTGATGCCAAACATGACCCCGTTAACTAGTCAAGGATGTGATCCAAAGATCATCTATTTCTAGGGCAGAATTAAATGTAAATAAACAAATAATAATGATTATTAAGCATTAGAAGACTTTATGGATGTTCTTTTTAGGTCATGAATTTCCCATTTCATATGATGCCAGAAGACTCAAATGAATCAAATAATGTGAGAATGACCATTTGGAAACGAGACCGACTGTACAGTGATTATGTTGTGGAGCAGTTTGATCAGATGAAAATATATAAATCAGGTCATCATGTCTGTGAACATCCAGATTCAAGCCCTCAGAAAATAATTCTAATGAATTAAGATGAGAACGAACTACAGATAATTGCTGAGCTGCATCTACACACATGCTTGAATATTTTTAAATGATAATATATCAGAGTCAAACAGCCTTTTACATCATAATGAATCAAATAAAGCATAAGCTGAAAATGAATGAAACATATTCCATGTGTGAAACACGAAGGCTGCGCTGTCTGAATAAATGAGACAGATGTGTGTAAACTCCCAGCATCTGACTTACCTTCTTGTCTCTCTTCCAGAGTTTCAGACAGCAGAAGCCCCAGTAAAACAAATCGCCGAACATGACCGGCAGCTACAGAGTGCAGAACATTCTAGCGACCGCGAAACAAAAACAAAACACAGCCACAGCGCTCGGCCCACACGCCCAACGCTGAGCTCATCCCAGAAAGCTCTGTCTCACTCCCTCTGTCTCTCGCTCTCTCTGAGTGGGTGACTTCATCACTTCCTGCCGAGCACATGCATCTCTGCGCAGACACACACACACACACACCTCCCCCACTCAACCCAACCCTCCCATCGACACACACACACAACCTCTGCAAGGAAAAAGGTCTCAAATATTCATCTCTACAGTAAAAGAAAAGCTCAATCTGAAGTGGCTTAATCAAACTCTAAAGAATTTCTCAAAAGATTTGATGCGACAAACCTTGTAAATGTGTCTAATGGTATCATGTGATAACTCTGCACCCTGAAATCTCCAGACAATCAGATTGAAACTGCCGGTCTCTGTCAGCTCTCAACATTGTGGAATGAGACGAGACAGGTACAGACAAAAAGAGCAGGAGGAACGGGTCGGAATACAGAGAAAAACACTAATTTCCCGTAAGCAGATTGTGTCAAATATTACAATAACAGTAATGTTCTCAGGAATCACAGATCTTCCCATCCGTGGATCTGTGATAAGACATGAGGCATGAGGAAACACACCACTCAAAACAGAACACACACATTCAACACTTGAGTTTACATAACAAACGACTGAAATTAGTCATGGCAATGAAACTAGCAAGGGGGTTAGTCGACGGGAGTCTGGTGTAAATACATGCAGATCCAGACAGATATGTTTGTGGACCTTTATCACTGAGCTCACAGAAAGACACAAATAAACACAAGAAACCAATCATATCGAGCAAAGGCTGATGGGATAGTGTCTTCTCATGGCTCTGAATGAGATAACACACTCAGAAACACACATAGGCCTGTTGTGTGTCAGCGGTGGGAGGATGGTTTTCCACAGAATGACCATCCGCTCATGTGGGATGCGTCTCAGTGTCATGTGTAGGGAGTAAGAATGATTTCATTACAGAATGTAAGTAAATACTGACAGAGAAAGAGACTATAACATGGGAGTGTGTCTTGTAAAGCAGGCTAGCTTTTAACCCAAATGGAACCTCGTAAGTGAATGAATTGAAATGCTCTTCATGGGCAGAAACTCCATTAAGGGTCACTCAAATACGCCACACAAACGGCACAAGAGACTTAACTAATGCCTCTTGCCTGAGGAAAATATGTGCTATTTTCTGGCCATCTTCAAATGTAGAGCTATACAGAAGAAGTCACAGTGTGATGGTTGAGATCAAACGCAGATGGTTGAGTTGGCTTGGGCATGTACTAAGAATGGACCAGCACCGCATCCCGAAAGTGGCAATTGGATGGACACCACATGGCAAGAGAAGACAAGGAAGACCAAAGACACCTAGAGGAGGACAGTGACATCGGAGCTGGCAGAAATGCACCTCAACTGGGGCGAGGCACAACATGTGGCCATGGGTAGAGATAGGTGGAGGCAGGAGACTGTCCACCTCCAAAAAACGACCCTATAGGTCAAGTACCTTATTAAGACCTATATTTACGTTTAAAAGTCATGCTCCCTCTAGCTGGCGTAAAAATAATGACAGTGCCGTGTTTTGTCTGTCGTCATGAAATGACGTATGACCTTCGATACCAATCAAATTGCGTGTTCAATCACGGTCCCTTTCCCGCCATTTGTCCTATTTCCATTTAGTAAAACTAATTTTTTTATTAACGACTACACCTACCCCAACTCTAAACCTACCCTTAGTGATTTATAGTGCATATACACTTTATGAGCACATGCGTTCCCTGGGATCGAACCCACGATCGCATGATTGCATTTGTTGTACATTGCAACGCTCTACCAATTGAGCAACGCAAAACCCGAAATATTATGCAGATAAAAGAGTACAATGCATTCAAATGAAAGTGTCCTGTTGTCGATAGGGGCGCAACTTTAGTAAACGCTCCTATGGGTCGTATTTCAGGGAAGTGACAAATGACCTATATAGGCGTATTGGTTGGAGGACATGTTGGGAGGCAGACGATAGCGGCCTTATGTCTCATTGGGGATGAAGAGGATTAAGTAAGTAAAGATACTTGCAATGCATTCTGGGATTGTGTTCTCTATGAAGGAAACATGCAATTTTGTCGTAGATTCTGACCAAATCTAATTCTTTTAAAGCAGTTTAATGTTGTTGCCTAGTGTTATTAATTTATTGTGGAACAAAAAAAAAAAAAGTTTTACAGGAGCAGGGCTGCCCCTCCTGAGATCACCTCCTTAACATGATGGAGGGGTTTGAGTGTCTCAGTGACCCTGACAGTTGTGTTGTCTGGAGATTTAGCTCCTGGCAGGGGCCCCATAGGCAAATTGGTCCCAGGTGAAAGGCCAGACAAAGAGTGATCCAACACTTTCCCATATGGAAAGGTCAAGGGAGAGAGAGATCCTGGAAGAAGGATTTGGCCTCTGTCCTTAAGCCAGGCCTGGGAGAGGAGCTTGTAAACCCATGGGGTCCAGCTGGGCTCAGCCCAAAAGAAAACACGGGTCCATCTCCTTGTATTTCAGACCCTCACCTATGATCATGAACTTTTGATAGTGACCAAAAGAATAAGACTGTGGCTACAAACAGCTAAAAGGAGCCAGTTGAGATGGTTTGGGCATCCTGGTGGAGATGTTCTGGGCATGTCCAACTGGAAAGAGACCAGGCTGTGTTTACACCTGGTATTAAGATGCATTTTGTTCGATTGGATCATATGTGGACAACATTACATGCAGGTGTAAACAGGGTCTAAAACGATTTGAGCTTGTCCACTTTCGACCACTTCTAGTGGTAGTCGAATACGCATTAGACTAGATTGCTTTCATAGTGTAAACGTTCATGTGGTCAAATGCATTCGAAAATGTGATCGAAAAGACCGCCTAATCTCCGGCTACTGACCTAACGCTTAAACATTATAGGAAGCACACTAGCCAGACAGGATTTAAACTTTGTTCGGCGGAAGACCCACGTTTGGTTTGAAGATGAAAAACATACCAAGCACAATGTTCTCTCACCATTCTTTATTTCTAACACACACTCACAGCGTGTCGGTTGGTCTTGCCACTGTCAGAGCAGAAACAAAAGCTGATTCTCTCCGTATGTTTTTCCGGTCATGTTCATATATAATGTAAATTGCAAGAGCTTATTTCTTCCATTAGATCGAAAGATCTGAAAAACCCATACATTTAACCGCCCATAGATCCTCCCCTCAAAAACAAATCAGGACAGAAGTGATTGAAGGAGGACAAAAGAGACAGATTGAAACACCAGGTGTAAACGGGAACGTGTCTCCCTCATCTACTTGTGATCCAATTGACCAAAACACATCTTAATACCAGATGTAATCAGGGCCTGATACGCACTGGAGGGATTATATCTCCTAGCTGGCCTGGAAACACCTTGGCATCCTCCAGGAAGAGCTGGAGGACATTGCGGGAGCAGAATGTTGCTGAAGCTGAACTGAAAAAGTTCCTCCTGCACAGACCTCTACTGCAGGAGATTCCATATTCAGTTTTGATCACTCTGTTAACGGAACATTAAAATACTTCTTCTATACATATTCTTGTAATGTAAAGTCTATATTATTATTGTTCACACGTCACTTCTCAAAGTCTAAACTGGTAACAATTCATGTTCATGACTGTTGAGAAACAAACATGATTGTCTCTTTCTATGTCAGTGCAGCAGTTCGTTATTGCAGCTTATACTGCTGACCAGAATCTTCCTCTTCTTCTTCATAGGAGCTGACGCACAGTCTACAGACCTGACCTCCATCTGCAGATGGATCCTCAGAGTCTGCGGCATTCAATCCCCTAATGAAGATGTGTGTCTGTCAATCAAATGCAGGAAGTGCATGCTGAGTCATCTTTAATTCACTTATCCCGAGCCCGGGGAGTTTAATTATTGGGACTGCACTGCCTGAGGCAGTCTGTGTGTCACTAAATCACACAGCGTGCTCTCTGGAAACCAGAGAGAAAGCGAACAATTCAGATGCAGCCAGCACTGCGGCCAAAGCAGACCAGACGTTTTATATATAAAAACACAGACCACAGAGTCTACCATCTGCTTTATAGTTCCATTAGGAGCACATTCACAGCGAGAAACTATTTGAGCAAAACCAAACTCTGGTTTTGACTAACATTGCAGAACAAGGGTCACCGTCCCACCGAGCAACAGAGAAAACATGCTGTGAGAGAAACCAGATGACAGCATGACGTGTGGGTGAAAGGTTTTATCATCCCCGCAAGACGCCCTGTTAGCTGCACCTGTGCTTTATAAGCAAAGTGTGTGGCTTGAACTACGGCTATAAATTCAACAGAGCTCAGACAGTTGATGAGAGATAGCTGACATACAAGAGAGTGCAGTAACATTTAGTTTTAGGCAGCAGCTATTTACACTAAGTGTAAATACCAAAAAAAAGTATTTTCTTTACACTATTTTACTGTAAATAGCATCTATCGTTATTTGCACTTAGTATAGTATCTTAATACTTTTAGTATTTAAACTAAATGTGTAGTGATAGATGAAAATAGTAAAATAGAAGTCTAAATAGTAGTTAGAGGCCATTTATAAATATTGGCAGATACTTTTTGCACCTCATTGTTTTATAAAACAGAACATATTCAGTATATATGATAATATTTATTAAAATCATAAATGTATGCAGCTTTATTCTATCCCTAAAGAACTCCTCTACACCTACTTCTACCTGATAAACACTTTATTCCCACTATTAAATACCCGTTAGGCACTTTATTTACACTTTTGAATATTTTTTCTTCCTCTTTTTTTAAATAAATGCCTGTACAAGCTGATACGCAACAGAGAAAAGGAGTTTGGAATTTTCGAATTTGAACTCGGGTCGTTTTGCATCAAAAACTAACACCCCCTGCCTTACTCTGTTATCAGGGGGATTTCTTTGTAATTTTGTCTGGCTCATTCAGACATTGGTGGGCGGAGTTTGTGTAAACAGCCTCTGCCAAGAAAACGGGTTATTTGCGTTTGGTGTAAATAGACAATCCGTTCATTTTAACAACTTAAACCTTTTTTCTTTGTCATTTTCATCTGTCACAAATAAAAACTCATGCTTAAACTGTGTAAATACCTGTGTTTCAACCCTCCCCATCTTATCAGCCATAATAGCCATAAGGATTTTTTTTTCTTAAACATGAGGAAGAAACACCTTAGTGGAGGTGAAATATCAAATTACTCAGACAATGGCCTGGTCTGAAGCACAACACATATTTGTGTTATAGGAAACTCTAACTAGGGCAAGTTTCAATCTGTTTGAATGGTTTCTTGCGAACAAATGATATGAATTGTCACCCTCAGGAGGAAATGCTGGTCATGTTATCATTTCATATTGCCGAAAAGATGATAACATTCATTCTCATGCTTGAGAATGTGTAGCCGCCCATTCACACAGACACACGCAGACACACGCAGACTTCATATTTCAATATTAGTCTTTTTATGCTTTAATCTTCACAGACAATAGTTCATATTGCCATTTGAATAAGTGTGCGGGCCAACTTTTGATTTAACAGTAAATTACATTTTTGTGACTGGATTCCGTGATTCTGTCCATGTTTTCCCACGTCACAGAAATCACAGCATGTTGCTTTCCCAAATGCATGTTAAATTGACTCAAACTCAGAGCAGATGCAGAGCTGGAGTTCATGTGGAGCATCTCTTACAAACCAGATGATAACCTGTATTAGCCACAGACACGCTATGCCAAGACTGGATGCAAATGAGTTTATATATGAGAGTTCAAGCACAATGAAGGAATTCAATAAATCATTCAAATGATTCTAGTCAAATAAACAGCTCTTGCTCTTGTAGAAACACTAAATAATACAGCTAGCAGTGAATGCACTAAAACAAGAGGCCACACAAACTTTCCCTTCATTAACACTATCTCTGAATTATAGATAGCAGCTCTTTCATGAAAGCACACAAGAGTGCTGTTGATTTGCTCATGTGTGATCCGGCAGCAGTAACTGTGTGAATGGAGCACTGCAGAAACGTGTAACTGGAGCGGCTGCGGGAAACAGTAGGACAGGCAGGATTGTGGGGTGAGGAGAGACGGCAGAGATACAGTTTCGGACGGTTTGGACTCACCATGATGAGTCCGGTGGTGATGGGCTCTGAACAGCCATGACACAACTCCCCGAATTTGGCCCAGTAGTCCTTCTTACAGAAGAGACGCCCGTCCTTCTCATAGTACCAGTGTGAGAGAGACGCCCCGCACTCACAACACCTGCAGATCAAACAACACAAACACAAGGTCAAAGGTAATCATTTTGATAACAAGACTTTTTGTGTTGGTCCCAAGTTTGACACAATGTCGTACGTTTGCTCTAGTATGTTGATAGTGGCATTGTGATGAGTATGAGTGTTAGTAACAAGATGTCAGACCGTGCATGCATGAGTAGGCTTGGGTATCGAGTATCGAGTATCGATTGGAACCGGGACTAGCTTTTCGATTTTCCCGGAATCGTTCAAAAGTTTAAATTTCGATTCCTAGTTTCGATTCCTAGTTTCGATTCACAGTTCGCCGACTGGAAGAAGAAACCGCTGAACACCAACGAAGAAGCGTCCATCGGAAGTGTTGGCATAACCGAGCGAGTCGAACATGGATAGCGTGCGTCGGCGTTTCAAAGTGTGGCTTCACTTTTTTTAAACAGAACGAAATCTCGCCAAAATGCAACATTTGCGGCAAGATTGTTTCGTGCATAGGAGTGTGCACGTCGAACATGATAAAGCACCTCCGAGTTCATGACTTGGGTAAAGTTGGTTTTATATTCGCACATTCGGGCATCCGTATTCAATAGCTTTGTTAATCACACTACATTGGACATACAGTGGACATTCACAAGTAAATATGCCATTAAAACAATACTTGCCTATTTTGATCGACTGTGAAAAATGTTGTAAGTTGACAATCGTTGGTTGTCAATATCATGTCGCTGCTTAAAATTCGCAAACATTAATTTATTGCACATTTATTGGAAAGTCTGAATTTATCAGAAGTCCGAATGTGCGAATATAAAACCAACTTTACCGAAGTGAGTTCATGGAGTAGAAATAAATGTGTGCGCGGGAGGAGATACTATCTGTCCAGAACGCTCACGCATCCTGCCTGAGAAGGCAGATATGATCATTTTCCTAAACAAGAACTGTTTCTGATTTTATACTGTACCTGCTGCTAATCTGGACTGGGTTTTACAAGTTGTTTCTTATTGTTTATTTGCTATTCTGCACCAGGTTAGCCCATCAGTGGGAGCACGGTAACATGTTCAAGTACCTGCAGCATCATACACTCATGTGTAAATGTGTTTTCATGGTTTTCAAAAATAAAGCTCTCTTGAGGAAAGTGTACCCCTGTGAAAATATCTTCATAATTTATAATATTTATATTCAAGTTCATAGATTTGATATTTAAATTGTAGTTGAAAACAGCCCTGTGAGAAATTCATAGTAAAGTTCATAAAAAGTAAAAATTTCATAGAATTAAAATTGATGGAGAAGGTCAGACTATTTCCTTCCAGAAAGACCGTTGGTTAGCTAGCTCATTTAAAATATCCTAAACTTTTTTTGACCCTGCCTCTTAAAAGAATCGGAATCGAGAATCGTTAGGAACCGGAATCGAAACAAGGAATCGGAATCGGAATCGTTCAAATTCAAACGATACCCAACCCTATGCATGAGGTTGACCAACAAAATCCTAACTGAAATGGACCGACAAACACGCAAGGCAATCTCTTGTTCGTAGAAGACGCAAAGTAAAATAAAGCTCTGCGAAAAATAAAGTGAAGATGACGAACAATTGACCAGGAAGAACAAAAAATGAAAATACAGTACACAAGAGTGTATACAAACAAGTAGAGGTCGATTCGGCGGATTTTAACCGATGACAATAGTTAGATTGGCCCACGCTGGCCGATAACCGATTAACCAACCGATAATTTTTAAAATGGATACTGAATGAAAACAAACAGCACATAAAATAGTGCTGAAATTATAAAAATTTTAAATGTACTGTACTTTTTACATATAAAAAAAAAAAAAAATTAATTATACCTTGATCATTCATGTTAGTTCTTAGTGCATTAACTAATGTTAAGAGATACAACTTTACAATGTAAAAAGGTATTAATAAATGTTTAAACTAACAATGAACAATACTTTTATTAACCTTAATTAATGTTACAAATGGACTCTCATTGTTACGTGTCATATAAATCCAAAAAGTTGTGCTTATTCTTTAAATATCTACACAAACGCCATAGCATTGAAAATAGATACATATGTATATTTTATGTAGACTCTCACGCGTTATTTGCCATTTTAGAACACTTCATTATCTATCAAAATAACAAAATATGTATTACACTGACGATAAAAAAAGCTGAAATCGGATGCATTTCTGATTTGTTTTATGTTTCTGTCAGCTGCCTGACCGTACACCTTGCTTTCTCACATAACTAGCTTTAAATATGCAAGTTCATTGCATAACAAATGCATAAAGCAACCAGCTGTACTGTATATAAACTAATGCAAATAGATGGTATCAATCGTGACATTAAACATTTGGATCGGATTTGTGTGTATTTTGTTACATTGTTTTAACTGTTTGAGGTACTACTAATGTTAGCATCCTCTCAGCCTCGACGGCAAACATGCTGCTGTTCTCCACTGATGCAGCATCTAGTCAACAAATTAATCACTTTATAATGATATGAAAACATGTACGGTAGTGTACTGTATACATACCGTTTCATTGTCTAAACATTATTTAAATCCAAATCAGCGCACAGTCTCACGTGTCAAAACAAACACCACGAGGCGTCAGTGATCGTTTTTATTTTGCCTCTAGAAGCCGCTCTCATACTGTATATTGACAGCAGACCCATCTCAGACACTCCAGGAACAGATGCAACCAGAAAAAGCAATTGTGTGGATTTTTGCTGATAACTGATTGATCCAGCAATCAGTTATCAGTGAAATCGCTTACTGCACCTTTAAGACCACACATTTTCATGAAAATATTATGCAAATCAAATCGATTAGTGCCATTCTTTCACAAGATCTGTGGTGTCATGTGAACTAATGTTAATAGTTGGTCTCTAAGAGTGCTGTACAGTCACATGCACTGTTACTGTGTTTGATGATGTCTGGAACACTGGATTGACTGGTCAACTTCCACAACCACTGCTGTTTTATAAACAATTGCAATTACATTACTTGCCCACCACGGCACCATGTTGGGCAAGAGAAGCTGTTGTTTTGTTTTTATAAAAATAAATCTCAGTAAGAAATGTTTCAGCAGAGCTGACAGGAGACTGAGCGTATGCTAAACACATGAGCTTCAGCATGACGTCAGATGATCCATCATGTGTGTGGTGTCATAACAGCAGCCAGAGGCTGATATCTCACTGTCTCTGGATTGATCTGATCAGAGCCTGAGGGAGTCCAGCTCATTCGTGAACATCTGCCACTCAATGATCCCTGCAAATCCATCATGCCCTCTGAACTGTGACAGGAGCCAAAAAACAGCCACCTCCTGATCTAAACCCTACAGCCACAAACCTCCATGTCAATGTATGTCAAGATAACATATGCCTTTGCCTCATTATGGCAAAAAGGGGTAAGTGAGTTGTTAATCAGCCCAACCATCAGTTCTAGTACAGTCTATTTTGCAAATCATCATCACATGAATGGAAATCAGCTGATCACAGTGAAGTAGAGGCAGTGTACTTCAGCATTACCTTCTCTCATACACAACACAGGACCTAAATGAGAACACAATGAGTTCAAGGAAGGCAAGAAAGAAACTTTATGCACCGGAAGTTGCCACTGAACACAGAAATGTGTTTATACTGTATTTTACAGTTATTACATTAACGCACTTGGCAAGTGTTATCCAAATTCATAGTGTCAAGTCGTTCCTGTATTTTATCTCAAATTTTGCCTTATTTGTATGTGAGCCCCATCATTAAGGAACTGCCGTGAACTGAACTTGAAGCATCACTGTATTCGTGTGCAACAAGGAAATGCATTTGTCCTTATAACAATGGACCATAGACTGGTGAGCAACCATGAAAAGGCTTCATTAAACCAATTCCCGTTCTTTCAATGCTCGGGCACAGCGCAGAGCTGATGTATGTGTGTATGTGGCTACAATAAATGCAAATAAAGTGCATTATTTTTAGAAAGAAGGAAGAACTGCACTTTTACTGCACTCATCTGGGAAAGCCAAAGAATGCTGACGTGTCCCGTAATTTACCTGTCTTTAGGGAGAGAAGTATATGTTTCATCTTGTTTATAATTCTTTATAATAGCATATGCAGTGCTGATAATAACAGCGGTGAGAATGAACACCACAGCCCTGAACACCATTTCCCCTGACAAGATACAGATATAGAATGAGCCACTCCTTACATTCTCATCAAAACAACCAACGTCATCTTCAGAGAGTTTGAGTGCTGTTTGTCCTCAATGATATGATGTTTCTAAAGTGTTTATGCACGTTGTTCGCCCGCCTATAGGTGCATATTACTAATGCGCTCTTTAAATAACGAAAAAATATTGCACCATTTATTTCAGACCAGGTTTAATTTGGTCAATGGTGCAGTCTATTTCAGTTGCCTCAAAATAGCAACACGCCAACAATGCACCTCGTTTTCAGACCCATGGGCTATGTAAACAACTTGGCGCTAGACGTGATAACTGCGTCAATCTGAAACTAGCAAAAAACACTTGTTGGGGCTAGCATCGCATTGCGGCGGGTGTATGATAGGGTCCTGAGTTCGAAATTTTCATATGCGTTTTTTCGTATTCTTCATCCTAAAAATTTGTCACATACAGAAACCTTGCACACTGAGTCCGATGAGTTTTAATTAATCCATTGCGAAAAAATTTGCAAAACAATACAAAATGGAGTCTTCAAGCATTGAGGATTATTTCATTCTCCTCTCTCTTCTTAAAAAGAGAAAAAAAATTGGAAACATTGGGTCCATCCAATCCTGAGATTGCGTAGAGAGGAAGGAGAGTTCCACATCCTTATCAAGGAGCTGCGGGATTATCCCCAGTGCCTACCATCCTGTTTTCCAAGCAGTTCCGCAATCATTTACCACAATCTGCCTTTATATTCCGTCTCTTTAGATTCCACACTTCGTTTGTCATGCTGTGCTTTGTGCTGCGAGACGAAGTGGATCAACTTGTCAGACGCCATTCTAGATGGCGTTCACTTGTACGGTGGCCCTGAATGGTCAAAACACCTCTCAAAATGTTTGCTACGGATGCGAAAAACGCATTAAATTGAACCTGATCCAAATTTATTATGACAGATGAAAGTTACGGAGGCACACCTAAACGTGTCTGACACAACGTGAGGTCATATTTATTTTTAACGTGCAAGAATTTCGGACTCATTGTGCAAGGACCTCAAGCCTGAGGGCCCAAATCTGATACAGTAAGTGTGAGGAATCACAGAGTTGTGCTAAGGTTTGATCAAATCACTAAGCAACAGTAAGAGTGAAGCAAACACAGCTAAAGCATTGGCCTAAATGAAAGAGAAGTGTTTGTCAATGGAGGACTGGCCATTAGACTGATGAAACCAATCCGGTCCAGCAGACGTGGGGGATGCTGGGTAATCCATGATGTGTGATCCCCAGGGCTCTGTTATCAGCCTCTAATGATGAAAGCAGAGACGGACAGGATGCTGTTAATCATTCCCTCTATCTGTCTGACTTCACTGCTGTCTTGGATCTCCCCCATCTCCCTCCCAACATCTCTCATCATCATCTCTATGACTAAAGGGAGGAAACACTTCATTAAAGCAGATGACCACTCCGTTCATTGCCCATCTGCTGATCCCAACCTCGAGTCAGGAAACCAACACAAACACCCAACAGTAATGTGGCATCACCGCGCCATTTGGACGTGGCACCGTCCCATAGGATTCCGTTCATATTTCAGGAGAACAGTTATGTTGCAGTTAGGTTTCGTTAATCAACGATCAATTTGTCTCCAATGTTTCTTATGATAAATAACAGCAGGCAAAATAATTGTCAGCCTATATAATGAACGAACAGTAACTTGGATCAATTGGTCCTGGAAGAATTTGTTCTGAATTGAGTTCATATTGAGATCTCTGATTTTAGATTCCACTGCCATATAATAAGAAATCACCTGATAATCGGTTTTACCAATATTTTTTTTCTTCTGATATTTAAGCAGTTATCCTTGACTGGTTATTGGATTTGCATATCTGATTTCACCTATAAAAGAATCGAACATTAAGAATCGCACAAGACACCGTTACAGCACTGTGTATGAGGGGAAACGACACAGAAACACTGTCTACAGTGGCCTGTTACACAAACATGGTTGAACAAACTGAGTTTCAGAGTAGGTTTAGAGTTAACAAAACCAAATAAGTCTAACCTGGTTTAGATCAGGTTCAGTGGGTTCACACCACTCGCTAAACTTTATCAGGGTTTGATCCAGAGTGTATGATTAACTATGGAGCTTGGGCAAAAGAAACATCTGCAGCGAACAGCCAATCGCACGAAACAGTTTGATTCAACCTGCTGAATACTAAAGCTGGGGACACATTCAACGACTAGCAGAAACAAGACTGAACTCAACACACTTAAAGACTCCATCAACTGGAGCAGATCTGAGTCTTTGACAGTCAAACCTAACGTCTGAGTCAGTCCACTACACAATGCACAACGTTTGGTGAGTCACGACGACGGGACATTCTGCCGAACTCAATGAGAAACAAAGAAGGATGTCAACACAGCTGCCGCTACTTATCTGTAGTTAAACATTACGTCCTGTTATGTTGAGTATGGCTAATAATTTCCACTGTGTTCTTATCGAATTTATGCTTGAAATTATTTTTGTGTGGAGAACTTGCTTAAGAAAATATTGAACCCAAATTTTACTGTAAAAAATGACCGTGATTTTAACGGTAAAAGACTGTAAAAATGCTAAGGTGAAAACTCTTAATTGGTTTAAAGAAAGTTTCCGTACTATAAATACGGTGAATAACTGTAATAGATCTAACGGTACATTTAATGTCATTTTACAGTAAAAAACCATTAAATTTACAGTTTTTGGAAGTGAAAAACAACCGTATATTGACCTTTCTACAATTCCACTTCACATTTGATGTATTTTCGATGAAATAACTCTTAGTTTTTCCTCATTTTTTCTAATCAGTTATGTACATTAGGGTTTTATGTTACATCTAATGTTGTTAAATTAATGTTTATTGCATTTTTAAAATGTCATGTGTGTTGCCATGATGGTGTTTAGTGTGTGTGTGAAAGACACTGTGTGCATCTTCTATATGTTAGTATTGTCATTCTCAGCTTGTGGAAAAACTGCTTGTGATGAACTTTGATTCATCATGTGACTCTCATCACCACTGTGATTGGTGGTTATCAGTGTATTACAAAGGTACAAAACAGGTAGTAATACTTCAATAGGTTGGTAAACTAACATTATATCAGTTAATGAAATACGTTTTTTTTTACCACAAATTTAACAGATTTCTAATTTTTTTATGTTGCTACTGTATTTTTACAGTAAAGTTCTGGCAACCACAGCTGCCTTTTTTTTACCGTAAATTTTTACCGTGTAGAAATGATGGTGATTGATTGTAAGAATGATAAATGCATGTTGATGCCACAAGTTCATCAACAAGTATGTTTCTCTTTCACATTTTCTTTTTGCCATTATCTCCTGAATAGACACATTTCATTGTGCCCTCCCTGTTTCATTTAGTTAATTACAACATTTCTAGTACAATGTTTTTCAAACAATACTGTAGACTGTTATCCTCAAATCAGGAATTAAAAAAGAAATGGTTTGTTCTGAGCAAAAACACTCAGCTATGTTTTACTGCTTTATTTATTCTGAAACAGAAGTCATTTAAAATGTTATTTGTATATTTTAATTTTCAATTTATCAGTCTACAGTAAATGTACAACGCTCCCAATATGCTATATAACGGGACAACACAAACTCAAGCATGAATTCATTTGACAGAAGAGCTGCAGAGATATTCAAGGCACTGTATTTCCTCATCATATTTCCTCAAATATATTAGATATAATTAAAGTATATATAAAATTATTGTGTGTGTGTGTATCACTTTGAGCAATCAGTTTTCTCTCAGCCATCTCTTGCCCAGAATAAAACCTGCTTCAGATCAGAATAGCTATACAGCGCATGATACCTTGGCGATAAACACCGATAAAAATAATTCCATCTTGAACCGAAAAGCAACAATTTGTTCAAACTAAGTTCAAACTTACCAGGGTAGCCACTGAAACAACCAGCTTCATGAAATAGGTCACCTATTCAAGACTGCCAAAAAACAACATGCTATTCAAAATGGAGTTTTAATGTTAAAGGATTAGTTCACTTTCAAATAAAAATGTCCTGATAATTGATAACTGGTGCCACGTTCCTTCCGTAAGAAGAATAGGAAAGGCGTAGAACATGCAGCGTAAGCTTTTTAAAGAATACGAAAAGCGGAAGCATGTGCAAGGCGATCATTTGTGTATATAAAGCATATACAGTTGTATTTTTTTAGAAAATGACCGATCGTTTCACTAGATAAGACCCTTATTCCTCGTCTGGTATCGTTTAAAGCTCTTTGAAGCTGCACTGAAACTGTCATTTTAACCTTCAACCGTCTGGAGGCCATTGAAGTCCACTATAAGGAGAAAAATCCTGGAATGTTTTCATCAAAAACCTTCATTTCTTTTCGACTGATGAAAGAAAGACATGAACATCTTGGATGACATGGGGGTGAGTCAATTATCAGGAAAAATGTATTTGAAAGTGGACTAATCCTTTAACAACAGTGGCAATTTATAATTGTTCCAGTGAATTAGTTGTCTTCACTCTTTAGCCTAATAAACAAACTGGAGTTTTAAATGATTACATTTATGCAAAGTTGACTCAACTGTCATTTATTGTTCTACATTTGAAAATATTAGACTTTGTCAACTTATTTTGCCTATTGTTAATATTATTGTTGCTGCTGTTGTATTGTTTATATATATATTATTGATGAAATTAAACAAAAACAGAAGTAAAACATTAAAATAAATATTGGTTCTGCATATCAGTTATCGGACATAAAAAATATACAAATTATCGGAATCAGTTATTGAAATGATATATATACACATATATACACATATATATGTGTATATACACATATATACACATATATATACACATATATATACACATATATATACACACATATATACACACATATATACACATATACACACATATACACATATACACATATACACACACATATATATACACATATATATACACATACACATACACATATACACACATATATACACATATATATACACATATACACATATATATACATATATACATATATATATATACATATATATATATATATATACATATATACACACATATATACACATATATACACATATATACATATACATATATATACACATATACATATATATATACATATACATATATATATATACATATAGGTCAATTTCTACACAACCCTTTTGTTAGCATTAGGAATATGACCATGGTTAATAACGTTTAATTCCAACGATCTCCTCGACATTTACCATATTGAGCAAAATTACAGTAAATTGCGTATGAATACCGGATCTAATTCAACAGTACAAGCTTTAATAATAGTTCTGTCATTTTAAAGTGATGATGACAGAAGTGAAAAATATTCAGTTCCCACAGGTTTATTCTAGTCTCAGTAACTGTAGTTACTACAGTGTTGTGGTGGAAACTATGTCAACACTGAGTGAGAGATGAAGTAAAGAGGGAAAGATAAGTAGAGATAACATGACATTTCCTCATTCCTTTACACAAACAAACATTGCGTCAGTTTTGTGTCTGCGCTCTTCAGTGGTTACAGTGCTGCTCCATCAACACATCCTTCTGATGATCCCTCAAACTGAACGAGAGCTCGCGATTTTCAGTGAGAGTGTATCAGCATGAAAAAGGCCAACTGTGTCGGAGTATCAGTTTCACTTTGACTCACCACAAATACACATGCACGTCCCACCGGGGAAAGTTCTCTATTTGTCACAAAAGCTCAAAGGATTTGGAAATAAAATCACCCATTTACAGTAACCACTCCACAAAAGAACCAGATTTGTACATCATCTGAAGACAAAGTGTGTGATGTTTGCCTGTGCAACACTCACCGGTGATCAGACGCATTATCATTATCAAGTCTAAGTCTCAAGTCTTCAGGGGTCCAAGTGAAGTCTCAAGTCAAGTCTTTGTTCTATTTGTATCAATATATTTTTTCAGCTAGTTTTTATTGTTATTAACAGTGTATTTAAATATCAAAACAAATTACTTTTACTTTAAAATTGTCTAATAAAGCACACAAAATACTACTTAAATCATTTCTATTACTTTCTAACATTATACAAAATTATACCATTTAGAACCACCGCAAGGAAAAAAGTGCTGTGTATTTTGAGCTATACGAGTTGCCGTAGTTTGCTGTAGATCTCAAGCAATGCTGGAAAATGTAGTCTTCCAGTGAGCGCCGGCGGTAACAAAACCTACGTATAGACAAGCGTTACAGTAAACAAAACAACAAACAACATTTCCATCTGTGTGTCTCGTTTGTGATAAGGCGATATAATAACGCACTGCGACTTAAAGGATTAGTTCACTTTTAAATACACTTTTCCTGATAATTTACTCACCCCCATGTCATCCAAGATGTTCATGTCTTTCTTTCGTCAGTCGAAAAGAAATGAAGGTTTTTGAGGAAAACATTCCAGGATTTTTCTCCTTATAGTGGACTTCAATGGGCACCAAACAGTTGAAGGTCATAATTAGTTTCACTGCAGCTTCAAATTGTTCTACATGATCCCAGATGAGAAATAAGGGTCTTAACTAGCGAATCGATCGGTCATTTTGGAAAAAAATACAACCGTTTATGCTTTATAAACAAAATATCGCCTTGAACGTACTTTCCGCTTCCGCATTCTTCATAACGCTTACGCTGAATGTCCTACTATTCTACTTACGGAAAAAAATGAAACTGGCGCCGCGTTCGTTCCGTAAGTAGAATAGGGAAGGCGTAGGACATTCAGCGTAAGTGTTATGAAGAATGCGGAAAGTACGTTCAAGGCGATATTTTGTTTATAAAGCATAAACGGTTGTATTTTTTTCGAAAATGACCGATCGATTCGCTAGATAAGACTCTTATTCCTCGTCTGGGATCGTTTAAAGCCCTTGAAGCTGCACTGAAACTGCAATATGGACCTTCAATCTGTTGGTAGCCATTGAAATCCACTATATGGAGAAAAATCCTGGAATGTTTTCCTCAAAAACCTTAATTTCTTTTCGACTGACGAAAGAAAGACATGAACATCTTGGATGACATGGGGGTGAGTAAATTTATCAGGAAAAGAGTATTTAAAAGTGGACTAATCCTTTAAACCGATCGGTGGAAATGAGTCGGACGGACAGGGTTATAAAATGTGTACGGAAGTGTTCGTCCAATCCAAAGACAATTTAACATGGTAAATCTGGATATAATATGCATTATCAAATACTTGGGCAAAAATAAATAAAAAAATTAAAAAGGACATGTACTTCTTGAAAATGGACCACAAGCAAGCCTCTGCAGCCATGCAACACCGCAGCTTCCCTTCGGATTAATCGATTGCTTTTCAAAAGAAATGACAAAGTTTATCGCAAGGTAAGGCTTGGCTATATTGTTATTATTTGTTGCTAATTTAACAAGTTTTCTAATGGGTGATGAATTCGCGTGCCTTCAGATGCGTCACGCGCTCAATGGCTTGGTGTGTTTAGAGATGATTTGTGATATTCGCTGCTGCAGCACATATTCGGGAATGAATGAATAGTAAAATGTGGTGTTTCGTGCCATCACGTGGAGTAGTAAATAGAGAACGTAATCGGGAATGTCACGCCAAAAGACTTGTATTTTTCACAAGTCTCTGTCTTCAAGTCCAAATCAAGTCTCGAGTCAAGTCTCGGGTTAGTAGTTCACGAGTCCAAGTCAAGTCGCAAGTCGTTTATTTTTGCGACTTAATTGCGACTGGAGTCGCAGACTCGAGTTTCCATCTCTGGGTTACCGGTATGAGGCCATTGACGAAACTTTCCAGCTGTCCGTGTTTTCACTGTTATACAGTAGGGGGCGCTATTACACATCTTCTGAAAGAGTACAGAATCTCCGGATCAAAACACAGTTGAAGCAGCAGCAGAAACAAGCGACAGAAGATTGCTTTCGCTCATGTAAAATAACGCGATCATCAACATTAAACAGCATATAAATCTAAACGGCCTAGAGTTACTGAATGAAATGTCGACCCAGGACGAGGTACAGGACTGTGAAGCTTTGTGGGTGTTGATGGACTCCATCTAATCCAGCTGTGTTTTGATCATCGTTCTGAATCTGATCCGGCCGAACCCTTAGACAAAAAACTGCTGTGTTTGAGCTTTTGTTATACGAGGAACAGTAATGTGAAGACTACATGTGACATTTTAAGTACATGTCGTTCATTTGTATTATGAAGACTTAATAAGCATAAAAGAGTACAAAACTGGGTACGAGGACACCTTTACAGCATATGAAGCTCAGATTTACGGGATCACGCATCACAAGTCCTATAAGAACACTGATTTTCAACAGTTAAAAACATGGAACATGTTCATTCTGGGTGGTTCTTACATGTCACATATAGATTTAAAAAAAAAAATCTAAAGACAAAAGTATAAAACTGTTTTTCTATTGAGAAAAATGCTCACACTGAATACAAATAGGGATGCACTATATATCAACCACCATATCGGTATCGGCCGATATATGTTCATTTTTAATGTTATCGTTATCGGCCAGATAAGAAAATTTGCCAATATAATATATAATGGATTATTACCTTCAGTTGAGACACTTCAGATGCCCACTGTTCTCCATGATGGTTATGAATTGCTTGAAATATGATTGAAAATGACTTCAAAAAGGAAAATACAGTGCAACGTACAGCGCAAGTCAGTCATATCGGCTACATAAAATTAGAATGAGAACATTATAATCATGTGTTTGGGCTTTTAATGGTGAGACTTCTGTTTTTGTAATCAGGCTCTCAAAAATTATAAATTTTTTTAATGTAGATTTATCGGCCAATATATCGGTTATCGGCTTTCAAATATAAAGAATTATCGGTTATCGGTATCGGCCAAAACTTTCATATCGGTGCATCCCTAAATACAATGCAAATCAATTTATTTAATTTGACATTTTTGTGAATTTATTTGATAAACTGTCCTTGTTCATTCATTGGAATATTATTATTGAAATAAATATTGTGTATTGAATTATTATATTTGTAATTACATTTCAGGGCTTGTCATGTTGTTGGATGTTGGCAATATTAGTTTTATTCATTTAATATTAGTAGTTTAAAAGAGAAGATTTTCGTGTGAGAGAAAGACTGACATGAAAGTGATGCGAGAGACTCACGTCCTTTGCGAAACTGTCTAATTCTGATCAATGGCTGAATAATAATAATAATAATAATAAAAAGCCAATTTCGATGAACCATGGGAAAAGTGACCTCCCTGCACCAGTCCTCAGGAATCATGAGGCAGTTTTTCCTTTTATCACTTCAGCAGACAAACACGGAGGAGGGAAACACTGGGTGATGTCATCAGAAGAGAGCAGTGATGTCATGTTCAGGGCGGAGCGTTCAAAGCCCCGCAGGATGTGGACCACTTTCACCACAACAACAGGAATCCCAAATATGTGGTTGAGTTACAGTTCGGATCACAATGGATCTTTGTTTGAAATTTTATTAATTAAAAAAAGAAAGAAAAAAAAAAGTGCTCAGTATGTTAAATACATATCCATGTAGTAATGCAATCTTGTGACAGATAAAAACATGCTCCATCTCAACTGATTATTTTCTCTCTTTATTTGGAATTGTTGTTCTTATCAGCTCAAATCAAAGCTTCACTATAAGAACAGAGCATGTTCTGTCTGCTCTCAGTGTCTCTTTAACTGTATTAGGCGTGTTTAGCATTTCGGGGGTGTCTTGTGGGAATTGTTTTGCATGCCAACGCTTTCTTTGTGCTTACTAAGCCCTTCCCAGAATGCCGTGCTCCGGTGCTAATTCTGTCAGTCTGCAGAAAGAATGAACTGCCCTCATAGTTGAGCGGAGACGTAAACGAACCCACAGAAGACAAACTTCAGCAGACAAGAAAAGCATTTGACTGAGGCCAGAGAAAGAGACTGAAACAAAGTCATTTGAACCAAGCAGCCCTTTCCTAACCCAGCAGAGAGTGTGAGGAGCAATCATAACAATCATTATAACTCTAATGCAGTGTTTATCAGCATAAAACAGAAGACAGACGGCAGCGGATAAGACACATTGCATCAGTGACACTCACATTGTCTGACACAAGCTTATTATCAGTGTCCGCCACCACAGGACAGGCATTGTTTTTGGAGAATTCAGTGTCTGTTTCTGCCATAGACTGTAAAAAAAAGATGAGGTCTATGCTTCCTTCCACTGTAGAAAAATAAAGACAAAACATCCCTGAAATGTTCATTGCCGAAGCCAGAGTGATCCTGAGGTGCAGCAGCAGTATCAAGGTCCGGCATATACTCCCGCAGACTCAATCGCAAGCACGTGCCGATATTCGGTAATGCGATATATCACGATAATGAATATGCACGATATTGTTATCATGGACACTTCAAAATACCGTGAATAATAATTTATTACCAATTATTGAAATTTTTATAATGCATTTAAGAATACTTTCCCCATCAACCGTATAAAATGCACAACACCGCTGTATTCACACGCTCAGATGTAAAAAAGCCCAACGTGCACGAGAAGCACATGGTGGAACGAGTGAAAGAGACGCGCTGAATGAAAGTGCACGTTCACTCTCCAGATTAAAATATTGAAATTGAAATTAGTTGCAAAGTGTTGTCATAGTATAACAGGTTTAAGAACTCTTTTAAAAAAAAAAACTCTGAATGTTTAAATACAATGGAACAGCAGAAATGCAGCGGTTACCCCGGAAACCCCGCAAACAAAGCAACTGTGCTAGTGAAGTTTTTAAAGGGCATCAAACAGCCATTCATTTTTTTTGTAATCTCAATGTTGTTCATCACAGCACCAAATACTTCATACTTAAAGACTTAATAGGCTATTTATTTTCAAACTTAAACATTTTTATATTTTAATCTGGACTACAACATGCCCTAATGACTATAAATGTTCTGATTATTTGTTATTAATTAATTAATAATTTATTTATTCTTAGTTAATGATAATTTCTTAGTTATTGTTTAATAACATTACTAAAATCAAAAGAACTTATTTAATGGACCTGAGATAAAACTAACAATGATCAGTTGTATTTCTTAACTAACATTAACAAAAAATAATACTTTATTGTATTATTGTAAAGTGTTTCCTGTTGTTCTTTATAGCCTAATTCTTTTGCACTTTAATCTGTTTGAAAATTTTACTTTATACATATATTTTTGTATTGTATTATTGTATTTAAACATTCAGATTTTTTTTTTTTTTATTACAAAAAGAGTTCTTAAACCTGTTATACTATGACAACACTTTGCAACTAATTTCAATATCGTGATAATACCGTATACCGTGATAAAAGCTTCAGCAATTAATCGCAACATGACAATTTGATACCGTCACAGGCCTAGCAAGCACAGAGGTCAACCACGACGTTGCAACCTGTTTTTATAGCATCAAATTAACTAAAACCAAACTTACTGGAAAAAAGAACACTTGAACATACGTCAGCATGAAAAGAACTTCCTAAAATAATAAAATAAAAAAAATAAAAAGTATGGCTTGCGTCCCATTCAATTACAAGACCTATACTGCAGCCAGCCACCAGGAGGCGATCAAAATGTTTTGGCTTCTTTCAGGACTTGTGCGGCACACTTGGTTTCTGCATCTACACAGCAACACAACTACTGTACACTGCTCTGTGTCGTATATTCCAAGTGTTCTGGTGGTATACTACAGGGTTTGGTGAAAAAAAAACTGGAATTTGATGTATTATTTAACAGAAATCCTGACCTTGGCCGTTGGTCTTCTGTGCACGGCTGTGCATTCTTGAGACATTATTAGCGGCGCAGTTCACTCCGACTCGCCCAGAAAAACACACAAGTTGTGAGAAATCAAGACTAATAAAAACTCTACTTGAAATACAATCCATGCACCTTTTTCTCTGAGGTGAATATATCCATTGTGTTCATTGTAGCAAGATGTTGCGTTCACATCAGTCAGCTGTCATCAGAAAAACAGAGTTCTTGTCCGGTGATAATTGACTCAGTGAAGAAAGTACACGGAAGTACAAGGCATTGCATTTTATGCTGCATTTGTATTCATCTAGATTTCTCACAACTTGTGTGTTTTAAACTGCATCCGTGCACAGAAGATCAACGGCCAAGGTGAGGATTTCTGTTAAATAATACATTAATTTTCGGTTCATTTTTCACCAAACCCTATCGTTTACCTCCAGCACACGTGGAATATATTAATATTCATTTTAGGATGAACTATCCCTTTAAGTCACGTTTCTTTGAAGTGTGAAGCAAAGCATCAAGATATGCAAGATAGTTCTCTAGGACTAGAAATAAGCTGTAGATTTTGGCTACAGTAAGTCTACACAGTTCTGTTAATATTGCAGCTTTTTGAGATTAAAAATTAAATACAATTTACAGTAAAATGACAATAACAAAAAACTTTGTGTGAAGTCACATATGATTACATTGCAAAACTCTACATATTACTAGATATTGCAGTACTCTAGCAGTTTAACAGGATTTCACACACACAAATGAACTCTGTACTTGTTGCGGGTAACATTTCTAACCGCTAGCAGTCGCCCCTATTGCTGTCCATCTGCGCATGCGTCTGCTCTCCTACTAGAAGCCAAACACGGTGAGGACAGTTCTTACATTCACACACACTGCACAGTACAGCAAATCACAGCTAAATGCAGTCAAACGTAACCATGCTGCTTCGGCTCATTGGTTAAAGAGCTTTTTTTATTTTTTTGGCAAGACTTAACTTCATTATTGTGACACACATTGATCAGTATTTATGAATTATTGTTTATAGTATGAAAATACAGTACAGTCCAAAAGTTTGGAACCACTAAGATTTTTAATGTTTTTAAAAGAAGTTTCGTCTGCTCACCAAGGCTACATTTATTTAATTAAAAATACAGTAAAAAACAGTAATATTGTGAAATATTATTACAATTTAAAATAACTGTGTACTATTTAAATATATTTGACAAAGTAATTTATTCCTGTGATGCAAAGCTGAATTTTCAGCATCATTACTCCAGTCTTCAGTGTCACATGATCCTTCAGAAATCATTCTAATATGCTGATCTGCTGCTCAAGAAACATTTAATGTGTACAATTGTACAAAATATTTGTGTACAATATTTTTTTTCAGGATTATTTGATGAATAGAAAGTTCAAAAGAACAGTGTTTATCTGAAATCTAATCTTTTGTAACATTATAAATGTCTTTACTGCCACTTTTGATTGATTTAATGCATCCTTGCTGAATAAAAGTATTCATTTCTTTAATTTCTTTTCAAAAAAAATAAAAAAATAATTCTTACTGACCCCAAACTTTTGAACGGTAGTGTATAATGCTACAGAAGCTTTGTATTTCAGATAAATGCTGTTCTTTTGAACTTTCTATTCATCAAGGAATCCTGAAAAAAAAAGTACACAACTGTTTTCAACATTGAAAATAATCATAAATGTTTCTTGAGCAGCAGATCAGATATTAGAATGATTTCTGAAGGATCATGTGACACTGAAGACTGGAGTAACGATGCTGAAAATTCAGCTTTAATCACAGGAATAAATTACTTTGTCAAATATATTTAAATAGTACACAGTTATTTTAAATTGTAATAATATTTCACAATATTACTGTTTTTACTGTATTTTTAATTAAATAAATGTAGCCTTGGTGAGCAGACGAAACTTCTTTTAAAAACATTAAAAATCTTAGTGGTTCCAAACTTTTGGACTGTACTGTATGTATCAGCTTAAACCTAATAAATAAGCTCATCAGTTTATGTCAGAGCAGCGCAAAACTCTCTGATGTTGTCCAGATGTAGGACTCGTAAACACTGACTTATTGACCAGTCCTACTATTCTGGATGACTAGTTGACTAGTAAAAATGAGTGGTCATGAAAGAAAAAGCTGCCCACAGGTTGAAAAAGGACACTGCCACTGATGGACTTATCAAACTAGTTATCAAAAAAACAATTCAAGGGTTTAGAGACACAATCATCAGACACAACCACATCTAACTGAAACACTGGGGGGGAAAAAAACAGAAGTGAAACTACAGGCAACACACATCCTTCCTAACTGATCATCAGATGCACAAATCATAAGAAAAATGACTTCAACGAAAAATATTCACTTAAAATGATGTGTTTTGTTGACATAATCCCACACAATCCGATTTCACATCGGCACCAAGAAAAAAAAAAGCACTGCGAGAGTCACTAAACAAGGGGAGTTTGTGTGAAGGTCACTGTCCAGACTTACTTTCTGCCTTTCACTCGACGGTAGCGCTGGTTTCTGCAGGAGATCATCTGTCTTCGGAGCGCTCGCACTGTCTGATGGGCTTCAGGAGGACCGCTCATGTCTGAACACTGATTCTGTCTACACAGAAGTGCGCGGCTCTGCTGCTTGGCTGCATTCTGGGCTGTGGTGTGATCATTTCCTGTGCTATGACACTCACGCTTCCTGGGGAGTCACTGTGACCCCATGACACCAGCTCTCTATCTGCAACACTTCCTGTCTCTCTACAGCACTCACTACAAGCACCAAAACGGCAATCATGATTGTACTGGACAGTGTACCACTGTGATTAGAGTTGTCAAACATACCGGTAGTACAGGTGTATTCCAGATGCTGGTTTCAGATGCTCTTGTTCGTGTTTGTGTGAGCACTCTGAGCGTCAAAGGTTTCTATTTACAATGTGCTTTTACAAGCGTTGAGCACTGTAGCCAATCACAGTTATATCTGTTGAGTGCGTGAACGCAATGGCCTATCAGAGGTGCTAGTCAGTAAGTTAGTCAGAATCCTCTTAACACTGCTGAAAACGCATTGTGAATCCTTTCATTATAACCAACAGTGTAAACATGATGTAAATAAGAGATTCATTGTACAATTAAGACGGGATAATTAATAACGGGAGTTTTGGCGAGAGTGCAGAACTCAGTGAGCTTGCGCTTCAGAGATTGACAGCCTCAGTGATAATAAAGGGAGGCTCTTCTCTTGCTTTGTTTATTACCAATTCACAATCTCAATACTAAATTAGTTTTTCATGCTGCTCGGTACACTGCAGTTTCTGGATTGAGCAACTGAATCAGAAACTGCGATGACTGACATTGGTAACCAACGGATGAGACAAAATGGGAAAATTAAAGTCCCCCTGTAGTCAATAATTTTATCCCTTAACCCTCTGGGGTCTGAGGATTTTTGGGGCCCTGGAGAAGTTTTGACATGCCCTGACATTTGTGCTTTTTTCAGTTGTTCATAAACATATAAATGACACAAGTGTCATTACACTGTATTCAGCACAAACTAGGCTACCATAATATGTGAGGAACATGTATGTACATGTTTGTATTTTTGAAGGAATAACGTTTAGGCGTGGTTATTGAAAAAACAAAAAACTTAAGTCACTGAAATAAGGCCAAAAAAAGTATATTAAATCTGTGTTCATAAGACTTCTGGGTATTGGAGGTTGTAGACTAGAGTTTTTGCTTCAGAATTATGTAAAAATTATGCTGCCTACTCATTCATATAAAACCATATATTGATTTAGTTTTTGTAAGACACTTTTTGTCAAGAGAAACAGTATGCGTGGAGGCGTGAGTCATCATGAATAATGGCTCATTTACACCTGAGAAGACAAAAGAATTGAATAGTAATGAGCTGAAATGACTTGCATATTAATGAGCTCTTTCAGTCAGGTAGGCTGTGAAAAAAACCCTCTGTAATCATGTCTCAGCTCAATTTAAAATAATGGTATTCTATTATATTCTTTAAAATATAATGTATTTCTGTGATGCAAAGTGTCTGAACAATTATGTTACCTCTATGGCATTTCATATAGGCTTTTAGCTTAAAAGCATGCACATTTGGAGAAATATTGATGATTCTTATATGTTTATGTCAAATTTCTATACAGAGGAGTAATATTTATTCTATATTTATTCTCATCACTATGAGTGCTGGATACTGTGTTTTCAATTCATACTTGCAGCCGGAGGGCGCTCTGTACACCTTTAGTCCACAAATTATTCTAAAGAAGAAGAGGACATTTCAGGAATGGTGTTTTCAATTCATACTTGCAGCCGGAGGGCGCTCTGTACACCTTTAGTCCACAAATCCATATAAAGAAGAAGAAGAACCAGGAACTAACTGCATGTCTTCTAGAGCTCGCTAACCATGGCTTTAACATCCAGATAAACACTTTTCAAGATAATAAATACACGATTGAAACTATGTCTGCATGTATTGACTGAATTTGCATCAGAATAGCGCTGGCTCCGTGGGTGTGGCCGCATTAGCGGGTAATGAGCTGAATCACGGACTTCTGACATGGCTCTCTTTTCATACAGATTACATAAACACAGAAGGTTTGTTTTCGATTTGACTTACACGATTTAAAAGCTGACATCTCAACGTTTCTTTTGCCATAAGTGTAATTTTTTTGTCATTAGAATTCACTAAGTTACACTTCATTTTCTGAGAACTATCAGATTGGAGTTCGTTCAGAGGGAGACGAGAGATCACGCATCATGTTTGTTTTCTTTATTTTACAAAAAGCACAACATTTTATTTTTACTCTGAGTGTATACAAATGAAAGAATATATTCCACAGATTAAAATGGTGTATAACTCTTAATTGTATGTGCAACATTGACGGAGTATTTTGAGTCTCTTTCACACTGGTAAGAAAAAAACCGCGGTGGTATCGCCGGCGTGACCTTTAGACCTCAGAGTGTTAAAACTCATCTTTGATCACCAAGATGACATATTTAAACGTTTCTTCCTTTGACAAATATTTCTTCATGCTTTAAAATAGCTTGAATGTAACTCTACACCCTTACCTCATTTAGTATATGCGGATATGCAATTAATATGTAAATTAGCCCCGCCTCCACTCGCTCAGCTCAGAGATCCACTCGGTCAACTTACTGAGGTAAACGCTGCACAATGGTATCGCTCTTTACAACATCTGACACATAACGGTAATTAATATTAGTCTTTTGCTTAACTACATTATCAAACAGCTAGTAATATTACACAAACCATGTTCCCGTTCACTATCTCAGAGTCAGACAGCTGCCTTCTAACAATCAGTGTCCTTACAAACACTTCGAACAACTCAGAACATCAGTGGAGAAAGGCATATAGTTCATCATAACATCGTAATATACATCATACACTGCTATATTGCTAATTCTACATGATTTTTCATATCAACAGAAAAATATCCCGGGATAACCTGGTTTCTCTCGAGACTCCCCTGTTAGTTCGCTAAAACTCGCCGGCACGTTGTCGTGATTGGTTACGAGGTAGTTTGTGACGTCACAAACACCAGCGATTTCAAACCGCGGGTCTTTTTTCACTGCAGTTTTAAGGAGAAAATACTCAGCAATGGTGCCGACTGATGAATTTGCATATGGTTTGTCTTAAAGCATATTAAAAACACCACACAGACACATAAACAACATTAAAAACTTGATTTTCATCCCTTAAAAAAAAAAAAGTACTTAATACAACAGTTTTTACTCTGGTACCGAGAGTGGTACAGAGTACCTCGAAATTTTGCTGGTATAGACTACACTCTAAAAAATGCTGGGTTAAAAACAACCCAAGTTGGGTTGAAAATGGACAAACCCAGCGATTGGGTTGTTTTAACCCAGCGGCTGGGTTAAATGTTTGCCCAACCTGCTGGGTAGTTTTATTTAACCCAAATATTGTTTAAAAATTACTGTATTTCTTGCTTAAAATGAACCCAAAATATGTTGGAAATTAACATTTACATTAACATATGTTTAATAAACAAACATTTATTAATACTTTCTTTGAATAATATTTAAACAATAAACATTTATTAAATTGCTCATCTTTTTGATTATTATTGTTGCCTCTAGTAATTATGAGTCTGATTTTTAATTTCCAACCTATTTTGGGTTCATTTTAAGCCAGACATATAGTAATTTGTAAACAATTGTTGGGTTAAATAAAACTACCCAGCAGGTTGGGCAAACATTTAACCCAACTGCTGGGTCAAAACAACCCAATCGCTGGGTTTGTCCATTTTCAACCCAACTTGGGTTGTTTTTAACCCAGCATTTTTTAGAGTGTAATTAAATTTTGAAGGTCATTCTTTGAAGGTCCTTAGAGTGCCATTTAAAACCCAACATGGTCTCATGAGCATTCATACATATTTTTCATAAAGTTTTGTTCTTAATTTTAATTCCCCATGGTACTGCCACAGAACTGATACATGTTTAATATATGTTGTTTTGTTTATTCAGTCAAATTCATCTTACCTTCCTCTGCGATGCCGGAAAGCCATCAGATTATTTTGTGGGGATAAATCGAGCAGAAGCTGAAATCCTGTCTGACTGTCAAATGAAATGTGTCTGAATGACACTGAAGCGGTAGTTCCTCAGACTGATTTCAGGTCAGCTGATCTGACCTGCGCTGAGCTTTAGTGCACAACACACCACTGACAGGAAACTCAAAGCACCTGCCTGTCATTCCCTCCTGTACTTCCCCAGCTATGACAGCAAGCACTCTAGAGCAGGCCAGAGACATCCTCATTTTTTTTGGTTAGTGTCTGTTAGGAATGGGAATGAAGAACTGTTCAGTTCCATCAATGCAGACGGAAGACCGTTCTAACATACTGTTAAAAGTGTTTCCTGCACCACTACTGTGTATTTGAGAGCTTGTAGTCTGAATCAAATGTGATGAGAGAGAGAAAGACAGGCATGCACAGACAATAAATATTAGACAACATGCATTTCTTTAATACTGAATACAGAAATATATACAGCTCCTGTTGTGGTTCAACTGACAATAGAATGACTGTTATGAGCAGGTTCTACTTAATTGTGAAGTTAAAAAAAATAACTTGTGGGTATTCGGTTGAAATCAATCTAAGGAATCATTCACACAATCTGTCAGTACTCTTGACTTACTGCCATTAACATCATCATCTAACTACGATGGCTTTAGGTTTTCGATCCTGATGATTTATTTTTAGCGTTGCGGCAAAACCTCCTGTGATGATGTGGGTGAATGTGGCGCAGCAGAAGTTTGTGTTCTCTAGCTCATGCAGAGCTGCTGACTCACTGCACTCATCCAGGAGTCTCATCTCCGTAAAACAAGTTTATGATTGATGCTCCAAGAGTCTCTGTGTGCACTGATATTCTCATGCCACTTTCCCAGCACTCCATTCATTTACATGCTGTTTTTAACTATGCCAATTACCACAGAGCAGCATTACAAGGGTTTGGGCTGAAACCCTTTCGGGAACAAAAAACAAGGCAACAGTGGCAGGGAAAAACTCCCCGAAAGTAAGAAAGAAACCTCAGGAGGAACCTCAGGGCTCAGAGGGGAAAGCCACTGTCTTGTGTTCATTATGTCATTGGAAAACACTGGAAGTATTCTAGCTGTAATACGTTTAGCAAGACATGGAGCTGATTTAAGTTTACTGCTGGGGTGAGGAGCACACCATTATTATTTGATTCTTTGATAGTGACAGTGTCCATAGTAGAGTCGTTTTAAGACAGCTATAAGATTGTATTGGTGTTGGCCAAGTCAAGCATCACTATTACCAATGCTCATTTTAGGGTTAGTGATCAAATTTTAGTCTATATTCAGGGTTAGGGTTACGATCCTCAAAGTTCAATGCAAAGGGAGATATTTTCTTTTATAGAAATCATTTTTTTTAAGGACTACAACAAACAGCTGGTAGGGACTACAATGAGCTTCTTCCCGGGTTAGTGACATCACTAACCCTAAAATTTACATAAACCCCGCCCCAGAGAACACACAACAAAGGGGGCGGGACCATGTTGGGCTGCTTTAGAGAAGAGGAAGAGTTGGTGTAGTAGAGTGTTGTTGACATGCCGTCATTTTACGCCGGACTGCTTTACAAACGAGGGTCAATTCAACACTGGATTTGCACAAAAGATGAACATGACGACACATGCTAGTCGATGAGTTGAATCAACTCCACAGCAACTACATAAATGTATCCACTAACCATTCAGAAACCATTCAGTTTCATTCTAAAAGCTGTAACTTCTTCCTGAGTCTCTCCATCAGTGTCGACTCCGGTTTGAACAATGTAAGGCTGAACACCGTTACTGACAATCCTCATTTTGGCTGCGTGAGATTCTCCAGGTTTGTTGCTGTTGAGCAACCGAAGCGTGAGCTGTTAAAGCTCCGCCCTCTTCTGGAAAGGGGGCGGGAGCAGCCGCTCATTTGCATTTAAAGGGACACACGCAAAAACGGCGTGTTTTTGCTCACAGCCAAATAGGGGCAAATTTGACAAGCTATAATAAATGATCTGTGGGGTATTTTGAGCTGCAACTTCACAGACACATTCTGGAGACACCAGAGACTTATATTACATCTTGTGAAAAGGGGCATTATAGGTCCCTTTTAAGTTTAACTTCAGCGAGTAAGATTAGATTGGTGAACTAGTGGAAGGCAAAACTGGAGGAAAACCCCACAGGAAGCAGAGCCTATCTAGAAAGTTTTGGCCAACCACCTAGCAATCACCCTAACCACGCCGAGTGAAGTCACCCTAGAAATACTCAGAACGCTTTTATTATAATTTTCATCTAATGTCATTAGGGCTCAGGAAAGCGGCCTGTTTCGGTGATGACAATCTGCTATTACAGTAAATCCATTGTCTGGTCAATGCAGTGGACGTTGTGTTGTGAATTCCTACTTTCTCTTCACCAGCTCTGACTAGTTTCTCATGTGATTTTGGCCCCTGCTGAGAATTCGGGAACACAAAACTCTACATCAGAGCTATTTTCCCATGGAATTAAAGCCCCATTTACGTCTTCCAAGAAAAACTGTGTTTTCTCACCCAAGGGACAACTAGCAGCCTTCCAAATAAACCACGTCACAAAGCTGTTTTCTGCAAGTGTTCTTTGCTCACTGTCACTCGAGTCTGTTCGCATGGCAGTGGCCGATGAATTCTTAAACAATTCACACTGCTTTACTCTGCAGGTCTCTTTTAATGACAGCCTTCATCCCTTCCATGACCTAAAACCTCACCAGAAATTCTCAGTACAGTTTTAAAAGAGAACTAGACTGATATTTAAAGTGAGAACAGAAAAAAAAAATGGACTAAGCCCATATTTGCATTTCCTGTCTAGGAGCTTTAATAAACCTAGTCAAGGTTGGCTCAGGTGTAAGCTGCTTGTGTCACAGATGGGAACAAAATGACCTCTTCACTCAGTCTTCACCTCTCTCCACAGCAGATGTGAAAGAGCCATCTCCAAAAATCCACAGCCCTCTCTTTCCCCCTGACCCAGATGTCCTTGCCAAATGTCTCTGCAGCTCAGTCTTACCACTGAGACGGTTCTCAATCTTGCCAATTTCCAGAGCCAATGGAAATGATTTTGCAGACTTTGCAGAACAAAGGATATGCCCATGAAGACACTCCAGTAGGTGACTATCATTTTGCCAAGTTGGACAGATGTGTCCCTGATCTAATGATCATAAGACAGCATTCCTGTCCCCTATACAGTACACCATATTACTTGACCAAGCACTAACCATTACCAACAAAAAAAAGGATTGTTCCTGGTACTGCAATTGTGTTGAGTGCTGTGAATGCACACTTTAGTTGATGGTCACATGATTTTGCCAAGTCAGTCATCAATAGATCTTTTGTTTGCAACATTCATGTCAATGAAATAATCCCTAATCCCAACCCTAATAATGAACTATCCCTAAAACCAGAGAGAAATGAGAAGTCGACAAAAACTTTTTACAAGCCTCACCCTAGGTTTGTGCGATATCATATTAGATCATTAACTATTAAAATGTCTCCATGATCTGCCTTTGAAGAGAGATAGTAGTATCATGCTACAGACAGTTCTGGCATGTAAACTTCACTCCCCTGATCTCAAGAGATGCTCTAGCGACTGACGTAGGGGTTGCAGCCTTCAGCCTCCTTGTTAGAGCGTCTGACTCCCGTGCGGACGGGCCCGGGTTTGCGTCACGCTTGGAGCGGGCAGGTGCGAACTGGAGGGGCTAAATCAGAATAATGGATCCTTGCTTTGGGTCTTAAAGTGACAGCAGCCTAATAAACCTGCTGCCATTTGTGTCATTAATGTGAGTCAAACAATTTCAAAGAAAATAAATCACTCACTGCTCTAGACTGAATAACTTCAGTAGTGTCAATGTATATTTAATTCAAACGGTGAGGTCTATACAATGTTTTCTTTTACATTTGGTCATTCAATTTCTTACATGAATGCTACTCTTAAATATATCTAGCTAAAAAAAAAAAGCAATGTTTGTAACTTGTATCTTGTATATATCCTATTATTTACTTATTTTTAATAACAAAGATAAAATAATGAAATTAAATAAAGTGAAATAAGATTTCCACCCCTACTTTGGCCTAAACGGTCTGTCATTCTTTTTTTTCTTTTTCTTTTGTTACCTTGTAAGACTACATTTTTAATATATGAAAATTAGTTTGGCGGTACTGCTCAGTGACTTGCAAAATAGTCTTAAAAACCAACATGAAAAATAATCATAATAAGATTGTGGATCGTGGAAAAAAAAAAAAAAAAAAAGTGATATTTGGCCATTTCTATATATTGTATTATGTTTCACACCGTATATTTTTGTAACTGTTTATGAGTTTTGGTACGAATATACTCAACTGCATTCATGTTTTATTCACTGATAAGGAGAAAAAGAATGAGAAATGTTTAAGGAAACTTTGCGTATGATTATAAGTTAATTTTTTTGCAATACAAAGGAAGTAGATGCATTACTGTGACCAACATGTTGTGAATATGAGTTAAGTGTGTTTAACATAAAAAGATACGAGTAAATGCCAACCCCTACCTCCACCCCAGCCTTAAATCTCATTAAAACTGTTCACAGGAACAAAGATCTATGACCAACACGGACATTGATCCAGAAACAAATCCTACATGGTGAAATAATAATGTTCTTATTTAAAGTATCCGGAGTGAGGCAGTTTCCCACATACAGATTCAAAGGATTCAGCATTCAAGGAACTTTCCGTGATGCTTTATTCAAACTTTAAATACTTATGGTATTTGCAATAATGCCTTTAGAAGGAATTCAAAAGAGCAAGTGAAAGTGATCAACCCAAGAAAGTAAATTCCCCTGAAATATTGTTCAATCTAAACTGGAAACTCAGCTGCATGTTGATCACAAGAAAAAAGGATTACATAAAACAAAACTCCGGCCCTCATACGAGCTCAGAGCTAATCACACCTCACACTGATGCAATCATTTCCTCATGATGGGAGCTGATGATTAGCCAGCCTAGCGATCGCGTCGTGATTCGAGCCCTATTGCACTGTGTCTCTGGCAATCACAAACTCGGCAGCTGGCACAAACAGATCCGGTTGTTCGTTCATTCACGGATACCTAAGCGGATCTGGAATGTCCTGAGAAAAAAAATAAGAACTGATCCTCCATCGCTGGATTAAAGTGTGTTAGGACAATAACAGACGTGATGGAAAATCACCAACTCTCAACCTCACACAGGGAAGAGGAGGGTTGCAGCTCTGTGCGGTTCAGCACTATTAGGGAAGTTCAACTTCTGCATTTGGTCGGAATTTGTGACAGACTACAATGAGACACCATAAGTCACAAACAACACCCGTGTCCACAGTTGTCAAGGAAGTGATGACACTGTGAGGTGACCTCTGACTGTCTGCATGAGGCCCACTTTATTACTAAGACTACATTCACACTGTCAGTTTTTGGGATTGACAACCACATTTACTTACAAGTGTGAGTCTCGAAATGTTCCGTTTAAACAGCAACTTACAGTAGTGTCTTGAATACTGTCTGTATGAACGTGCAACGAGAGTCAAGCCCATATTATAACCATATACCAATGACTAAAGTAATAAAGATGGCGACGTCCATAAAACTGAGAAGTCGCATCACTTTTGATTCGACAATAGTCTAATCAATGTATGCACGTTTCATAAATGAGACCCCAGAATTCTAGAAATTATCTGTGAATTCCTGCATATTGATTGAGAAAATCGTATTAAAGCCAAAATGATATTAAGTGTCCCATTAACTGACAACCATATAAACATTTACAACGCTATCTATATGGTCCACTTGCTGGCAATTCTGGAATTTTGGTCAAATACAGGCTATTTTCACTGTGTATAAATCAAACATACAATACACAAATGTTTATTCATATATGTAAATATGCACTACATTAATGATAAGACGACACTATCTAGGTGTTGTGGAAAACAAACTAATAAATCATACCAGTCACTGCAGTTGTTCTCCCCTCCACCATGTTTAAAGTTTATGGCCCACCCATCTCAGGAATCTCAGAGGGAGTTCATGTGCAGATTTTACCTAGGAAACTCATATTTATGATAATTCCAATAGCACGAGAAGGCAGCATAAGTAGTGTGCATGTGATTGAGGAATGTGCAGGGCAGAAATTCAACTGAATCTGCATTAAATCTGCTTATTCTAGATTATGCTGCAAACATTTTTTTCAACAACATTTAAGTTATTTGCTAACCTGCAATTTAGCAAATTTCCAGTTTATTCACATTAATTCCCGTTAATACCCATGGAAAGTTTCCAACTTTGAAAATCCCTGGAATTTTGCCCTAATGACATGACAGACTAGTTGTCCAGGTCGGTTTCGTTCACACAGCACAGGTTATCTGAGAATGCAGTTGTGAGTCCTGAAAATGTACAGGTGTGTGTTCAGTTATAGAATGCGATGCAATCCGAATTACACAAATATATAAATAACTAAACTGAGTGTGAACGTATTGCATGGGGTCTGAGGCTGATTTGCGCTCCTGAAGTAGTTTTGACATGCCCTGACATTTGTGCTTTTTTTCAGTTGTTTATAAACATATTAATGACAAAAGTCTCATTACACTGTATTCGGCAGAAACTAGGCTACAATAATATGTGAGCAACAAGTATGTACATGTTTGTATTTTTGAGAGAAATATGGTTTTTGAAAAAGGCCTCAAAACACATACTAAACATTTTTTCACAAGACTTTTGGGAACTGTATATTTTAGTCTAGAATTTTAGCTTCAAAGTGATCATTCTGTCAACTCTGACACATAAAACACTGTATTGATTTTACATTTCTAAGACACTTTTTGTTTAGGATGGCCATATGCGAGGAGGCGTGAATCTTCATTAATAATGCTGTGATTCACACCTGAGGAGATTAAGACCCTGCGACTAATGAGCTGCATAATGAGCCATTCAGTGAGGAATGTGACAGAGTCAACTAACTAACTTTTTTTGTTTGTAGTTTATTTAAAAAAGAAGTCTCATGCTCATCAAGCCTGCATTTTGATCAAAAATACAGAAAAAAACAGCAATACTGTGAAATATTTTTACAATTTAAAATAATGGTTTTCTATTTGAATATACTTTAAAGTATAATTTATTTCTGTGATGCAAAGCTTTCATCATTCCTTGCGAACGAAAGCTTCATTGATGTATAGGCTATTTTACAGTAAACCCTCTATAATCTGTCCAAAACAGGCCAAAGAAATATTGTCTAAACATTCATATTGCTCTGACATTTTATGTATCTTATTTACTATAATATAGAGCTTATAAATATGTCTTTTTGTGGCTTAATGTTGACAGACACTAGCATGACTAGTAAACCAGTCATGCTCTTCCATTCAGGTAAATCCTTTTTGAATTATTCCTCACCGCATCTCAAATGAAACTGACTAAGCTTGATACATTTTTCCAAGCTGATGTGGGCGTTCACTCTGTTGAATAAATCGCCTCAGAATTTGCGTCTGAATAGCACACGCCGCGTGGGCGTGGCCGCATTAGTGGATAATGAGCTGACTCGCAAACGACTGACATCTCTCTATTTTCAAACAGATTACATAAAGAATATTTGTTTTCGATTTAAAACCTGACATTTCAACGTTTCTTTAGACATATGTCTCATGTTTGTGTGATTAGTATTCACTAAGTTACAGTTAATTTTCTGAGGACTGTCAGATTGGACTTCATTCAGAGAGAGACTGCAGGTCGCGCATCATGTTAGTTTTCTTTATTTTGCAAAAAGCACATTCTATAGTTTTAATTGATGTCTAATTTTTGTCTCTATGACAAAAAAATGACAGAGTATTTTAAGTTGATTTTGCTGCTATGTGAAAAAATACAGCAAAAAATAAGTTTCCCGAACTTTGAGTGACAAGGACTCAAACACAGGTCTGACTGCCGTATTCGACCAACCACAATTTGACCAGTAGTCTTCATTAAAGTTTAATAACACTTTTTAATCTGAATGTCTGATTTCAAAAGCTATAAATACCAATTATTTTATGCACATAATACAAAAAAGACTAAATGTTGTTTTAACTCCAAATATCTTTTGCAAACTCCAGCCAATCCAGTTCCTTTCCTCACAACTGTTCATCAGTGGAACCCGGTACCCTGCACAAACAACTTTCCCAACAAACTTCCGGAAACCTGTGCACACTGACTCCCACATATTACTTAGAGCGGTGATTTGAACAACCGTAGTTTGGTGTGTAACTCGTCCTGCAGTGTTTGTGCTCCAGACTGATTCCTCAGATCATGTGTGTTGTTGAGGAGAGTGTGCTGCAACGTTACTAACTGATCACATGCACTTTTTCTAAATCACTAGTCAGATATTAGTTGATTTCAACTTTTTTTTAGCACTTCAGTGAGCAATTCCCAAGATCCTTTGAGGTAGTGATTGTTTAAGTATGAGTGGATTGTTTCGCAATATGTAGGTTTTGGGTTTCGACAAGCCTTATTACAGTCTGTGATCAACACAAAAAACACATCAAACATTTGTAAAGAGTCTGCGGCCTATAAAGTATCTCAGCAGTGCAGTAACCATCGTCAAATACAACAAACAAGTTTGAGAGGTTAATATAAAGCCATTTTGTCTGAAGTGGCGTTGACTAAGTCAGTTGTCACTGTTACTCATACTTGAGCCTCAGTGATTTGAACAACCGTAGTTTGGTGTGTAACTCGTCCTGCAGTGTTTGTGACTGATTCCTCAGATCATGTGTGTTGTTGAGGAGAGTGTGCTGCAACGTTACTAACTGATCACATGCACTTTTTTAGGGTGCTATGAAATCCATTTTATTTATTTATTCATTTAACAATTTAACAACCATTTTTTAAATAATTTTTAAAGACCCCCTGTGGTGAAAATCAAGATTTTAATGTTGTTTATATGTCTATGTGGTGTTTTTAATATGCTTCAAGACAAACCATATGCAAATTCATCAGTTAACACCATTGCTGCACTGCAAACACATTGCTGCAGAACTGCTGTTCTTAATTAGAATGTTTGTCTTGTTTCTAGTCAAAATATCTTAAAGTTCTTAAATCAAGAAGCATTTTCTTGACAAGTACAAATTATTTTCTTGTTTTCAGGAAAAATAAATCAAAATTAAGTAAATTTTTCCTTAAAACAAGCAAAATAATCTGCCAATGGGGTAAGCAAAATAATCTTAGTCCAAACTGAAAACAATATTATATAGCTTATTCTTGGTTTGAAATAAGATTATTTTGCTTACCCCATTGGCAGATTATTTTGCTTGTTTTAAGGAAAAACATACTTAATTTTGACTTATTTTTCCTGAAAACAAGAAAATAATTTGTACTTGTCAAGAAAATGCTTCTTGATTTAAGAACTTTAAGATATTTTGACTAGAAACAAGACAAAAACTCTAAGTAAGAACAGCATTTTTTGCAGTGTGGGTATTTTCTCCTTAAAACTGCAGTGATCTAAAAACAGTCTCAAACCCTAAATATTAAAAAAATATTAAATATTATAATAAAAATAAAAAAATATTACAAAAGCGACGAGAATATTTTTGGTGCGCCAAAAAAACAAAATAACGACTTATACAGTGATGGCCGATTTCAAAACACTGCTTCAGGAAGCTTCAGAGCGTTATGAATCAGCGTGTCGAATCATGATTTGGATCGCGTGTCAAACCGCCAAACTGCTGAAATCACATGACTTTGGTGCTATGAACCGCTGATTCGACACAAAAGATTCAAAATGCTCCGAAGCTTCATGAAGAAGTGTTTTGACTATATAAATCGTTAAATTACATTATTTTCATGTTTGGGTGAACTAACCCTTTATTAACTGTTATGTGTCCGATGTTGTAAAGAGCGATACCATTGTGAGCGTTTACCTCAGTAAGTTGACCGAGTGGATCTCTGAGCTGGCATGAGCGAGTGGAGGCGGGGCTAATTAGCATATTCATAGATCCGCGTATACTAAATGAGGCAAGGTTACATTCAAGCTATTTCAAGGAATGAAGAATTTTTTACACAGGAAAATTTTTTTTCAAATATGTCATTTTGGTGATCAAAGATGAGTTTTAAGGGATAAAATTATTGATTACAGGGGGGACTATAATAATTGTATTATTATTATTACTTTGAAAGGTACATTCTACAATACGATAGTCAGCAATTGTCATAATTTCTTCAAGTGAAGATTTTATTTTGGCGTCTTGTCATGAAGACTCGAGCTGTGGGTTTAAGTGTGTATCTGCCGATAGCTTTCTCAGATGAAATGGTGAAATGCTGCTGAAGTGACTCTCAGAGCAGCTCTGGAGATGAAGTTCATGTGTCCATGTGCTCATATAGTGAGATGCAGACGAGTGTCAAGCGTGCTTGAGTTTGTGTAGTAAAGCAAACTCTTCAGATTTACACAGCAGTCTTTAATATTCACACACACACATCGTCCATATCGCCATTTAATCAAGTGCGCAGCCCTACATCTGATTTATTCATCCAAAATTTGCCAAACTTCATGACATTCCACATTATACAGTAAATTCCTTTTTTATGACTGGATTCTGTTCGCATTTTCCGCATCGCAGAAATTCCTACATTTTCACTTGCTGGACCAGAGAACAGGTGAAAAAAATCCCACAGACACACACTGAATGAGGAGTCCGAGTCACAGAGAACGCAGAGAAGTGAGGAGGAACTCTTTTAATTGGGTCAGTAAGCAACCTTCACCACCCAATAAGGCGCCTCAAGTACTTTTGTTCACATTCACAAACTAACAGCTAGATCACACACACACACACACACACATTTATTCAGAGTTACACAATGAGCCTTTCATGTATTAATGCGTTTCCCTCCACTGCCTCTGATGATGAAACAGCCTTCTCTGCTGTTGTTCAAAAGAATTGTGCAACGTCAAATCACTTCCATTAGCCCGAGCATGTTTTCATCAGAAGTTCCTGTGAATTCCACAAGCCTGGGATCAAGTGACACCAAAAGCATCCCAGTGATCGACAGAAGGAAAACGATCTCTATAGTGCACTGAAATGTGCCGCATGGCTGGCAGGATTCTTCCCGTCGGCACGGAGGAACGGCTGACCAAACAGAGGCCGAATGGATTATTGGGAAGGAAGCAATTTATAAAGAAAACAGCTCAAAACCAGAGGTGAACACAACAAACAAAGACAAAAGCAGCTCTGTTCCAACACTAAGAGCTGCTTATCTGTCCTGTAAGCATCTTATTTGTTTGGCTCTGAGGAAATGTAGATGCAGAAATTTCAGGTTCAATGTCCATAACTGAATTACCATCGGATTTTTAAAAGAGGGGTTTAATAAAATACATAAGCAGAGAAAAATAACACAGTGTGGTTTCAGAATGTTGTGAGCAGCCTTGCTGTCTACGGCCTACAAAAGGCAGCTCCCTAACCATCATGGACCCAAATAAGTGACTAAAAAAGCAAAATACATAAACAGTAACTCGGCACAGTACACACAAAGTGCCCCTCGCATGAAACTCAAATAGAGTTTGGATGTTGCAAAGATAACAATGCCATTCTCTAATAAGCACACAGATATTTGGGTAATTAAAATGAATTCATTTCTATTTATTTTCATTATTTTTATTGATAAAATCTATATTTGCAATTGAATAAAATGCATTTATAATCAACATTTCTCTCAACCACGATTATCGTCAAAAGATGGCGATCTCAATTCAAACACTCGTGATCTCATTAATAAATGACTGTGATTCGCCTCTGTCTATTAAACCTTTGACAAGTACTATCACGGAAGTACTGGGATAAAAGTTTATAGTTTGGATATAAACACTGATGTCTACAGTAGGGATCAAAACAGAGTAATTCACCTTTTCAAAGTTATTTGATGCTTCAAATAAAGACTGTATCAATTACAACAGTTACACCAGTAGGTGGCGACAAGTGATTGTTTAAAAAAAAAAAAATTTGTCACTGAATCATTAATTCAAGAGATTTGTTCAAAAACGCTAATTCATCCAGTTATGAAACAAGAGACGTCTTTATGAGTGAGTCATTAGCTATGTTTTTATCCACATATTTGTATGCACATTTTGGGATATCACATAAAAAAAAATAACTCTAACGCCAAAATATACATAAACTATAAAAAAAAAAAGAAGTGTGTTTATAAATGCGCTCAATTGAGTGGATACAGTGTTTATCCGATAAGTTTATGCACATAAACTACGAAGGAAACACATTTACTGCATAAATTCCTTGATGCGCATCAAAAAAAGTCATGTGACTTTGTGATGGGACGCCATAACTGGACCAACCGATCTTATTGCACAGCATCTGAAATGCCGTTTTGGTCATTCTGTAATGCCTGAGCAAAGTCTGTCATTAAAGGGTTAGTTCACCCAAATATGAAAATAATGTCATTAAGTACTCTCCCTCATGTCGTTCTACACCCGTAAGACCTTCGTTCATCTTCAGAACACAAATTACGATATTTTGGATGAAATCCTACGGCTCAGTGAGGCCTGCATAGCCAGCAATGACATTTCCTCTCTCAAGATCCATTAATGTACTAAAAACATATTTAAATCAGTTCATGTGAGTTCAGTGGTTCTATCTTAAAGGTGCCCTAGATTCAAAAATGTTATTTACCTCGGCATAGTTAAATAACAAGAGTTCAGTACATGGAAAAGACATACACTGAGTTTCAAACTCCACTGTTTCCTCCTTCTTATATAAATCTCAGTTGTTTAAAAGACCTCCGAAGAACAGGAGAATCTCAACATAACACCGTCTGTTACGTAACAGTCGGGATCATTAATATGTACGCCCCCAATATTTGCATATGCCAGCCCATGTTCCCAAAATTATGAAAGGCATTAGACAAGGGCAGAACGTCTGGATCTGTGCACAGCTGATCCAGACAGACTAGGTAAGCAAGCAAGAACAATAGCGAAAAATGGCAGATGGAGCAATAATAACTGATATGATTCATGATTACATGATATTTTTAGTGATATTTGTAAATTGTCTTTCTAAATGTTTCGTTAGCATGTTGTTAATGTACTGTTAAATGTGGTTAAAATCGTTTCTTACTGTATTCACGGAGACAAGAGCCGTCGCTATTTTCATTTTTAAACACATGCAGTCTGTATAATTCATAAACTTCATTCTTTATAAATCTCTCCAACAGTGTGTAATGTTAGCTTTAGCCACGGAGCACCATCAAACTCATTCAGAATCAATGTAAACATCAAAATAAACACTGTACTTACGCGATTAGACATGCTGCATGACGAACACTTTGTAAAGATCCATTTTGAGGGTTATATTAGCTGTGTGAACTTTTTTTTATGTTGTTTAAGGCAAGTGCGAGCTCCGGGGCGTGGAGCACGAGATTTAAAGGGGCCGCACAACCTGAATCGGCTCATTTATAATTATGCCCCAAAATAGGCAGTTAAAAAAATGAATAAAAAAAAATCTATGGGGTATTTTGAGCTGAAACTTCACAGACACATTCAGGGAACACCTTAGACTTATATTACATCTTTTAAAAAAAAATTCTAGGGCACCTTTAATATTATAAAGCGACAAGAATACTTTTTGTGCGCCAAAAAAACAAAATAACGACTTTTCAACAATATCTATTTGGGCCGATTTCAAAACACTGCTCAATGAAGCTTCTGAGCTTTACGAATATTTTGTTTCGATTCAGTGATTCGGATCTCCTATCAAATGGCTAAACTGCTGAAATCACGTGACTTTGGCGCTCCGATTCACTGATTCGATTCGTAAAGCTCCGAAGCAGTGTTTTCAAATCGGCCCGTATAGATATTGTTGAAAAGTCGTATTTCGTTTTTTAGTTTCTTTATAATATTAAGATAGAACCTATGTACTTACATGAACTGATTCAAATATGTTTTTAGTACCTTTATGGACCTTGAGAGTTTGAATGGCTTTGCCCTCAATAGAGGCCTCACTGAGCCATCGGATTTCATCAACAATATCCTAATTTGTGTTCTGAAGATGACTGAAGGTCTTACGGGTGTGGAACGACATGAGGGTGAGGAATTAATGACATTATTTTCATTTTTGGGTGAACTAACCCTTTAAAGTGGGTCAGTATAATTCCCTCCCAGAACTGTCTTACTCAACTGTCTCCAAAAGCAAGATCACTTTATTTAGTTTTGTCTGTGTGCTCTGAGGCGCAGGTAAATTATTATACAGTGGCTTCTCCTACTGCAGCAGCTTCCATTTTTCTTAGTGATACTTATCGCCAGTTTATCAGGAAGTGACGATTTTCACTGGATGGAAATGGTGCTTCATTCGCAAATGTTTTATGTGATATTCCAATTTTGTTAAATTTGCGACTTTGGATGGAAACATTGAATCATTCGTTCATTTAAAAAAAAAAAAAAAAATAGACTGCAGCAATTAACATTTTGTCAGAAACTCTACTGAATCACATGTTATTTTGTTTAGTTGTCTGTTCAGAATTGTGGGAGAATCGAGATATCTATTTTAAATTTAAAAACAATCGTGATTCTCAATTTATCCAGAATCGTGTCTCTCTATTGTCCACCATCTTGGATGTTTTTTTTTCATAGCATGTAAAATGGAGTTAGTGAGTTTGTTCAGCGAAGGCTTCGTTAGTCTCAAAAGACTCATTTGTTCGTGAACCGGTCTGACTGTATCTCAGTTTTCATGCTCTTATGAATCTTATCACAATCAATGTGTACTCCAAATTCAGAACTGTGTTACAGAAACTTCCGATCTTAATTCCCGACGTAAGACGCGATGAAAAAGTTCTATTTCTTAAGTGAAATTAGCATGGTTACTAAACAGTTAGGACAGGATTCATTAGTTAGGATGATATGCAGTAAGCATGACGCACAGATGATGCGATGCTCACGTCAGTCTCTGATCTGGTATCAAATAAGAAAGCGGTCTTACCTGAAACACAGCGTGTGCCAGTCCGTGTCGAGGGCCTGTAGGTACTGCTCATCATAGATGTGCCGTCTGCATCCTGCACACTCCGGCAACCTCCCTCCAGCTGAACAACACAAACACAACAAAACACATTCAGAAACATCATCCAAGTAATGCCATAATGTACATTTTCTGTTTTCCAAAATGGGTTTGTTAACCAATGCTGATAATCTAGAAATGGTCAGATATCGAAGGATTATTTAGCCTGAACAATATCTCAGTCCTTCCCTAATAAAAACACGACTACTTTCTCTTTTCCACTAAGGGAAGTCAATGAACTGTTATACTGTTCTGCTCATTATTACAGTTCACGTGCTTCCGGTACTAACATTCAGAGAACCTGCATGCAGAGATTTATTCGAAGGAAGTCAGAATTTTTCTGCTTTTTAGGGCTGTCAGTTGATTAAAACAAATAGTGTGTCCCGTTCATGTGAAATTAATGCTGGAATATGCCTCTAAATACAGTATTTTTTTAGAAAATGTAAACCTTGCTCCTGAATAATAAATAAAATATATTTAATCTGCAGAACCACTGCTGGCCTTATAATGACGCTTCAGTTATTGATGATATTTTTTATAACTGTTGAGATGTTAACAATAATTGCAATTTTGTTAAATATGGATTAAAGGGGTCCCATGATGCTTTTTTCCATGTTCATTTTTCTTTAGTGTTGTTGCTGTTCCAGTTCTTCTCTATATCAGTGTCAGTGTTTCTGAACTCCCTGAAACGCCTCCATTGTAGTCTAGAGTTTTCTTCCAGGAACGAACACATCACAATATTCCTCATTTAAATAATTCATACACCGAATAAAAGGGCGGGGCCTGGTTGAGCTAGTTAGTAGTAGGGCTGCACGATATATCGCACGATACGAAAAATAACACTGAACTTGAACGCGATTATCGCTTAAACGCGATTCTTAGTGCGATTATGAAATCGCAAAGGCTGCGATTGTTTTTTATGCGCGGCTTGTCAATGAAGTACGGCTACAAATGCTAATCCATCTGAAAGCACTGCGAGTTTGAGTCGCTTATGTACATTTGAAAAAGCAACACGCGTCAAACTTTTCAGACATGAGAAGCATTTATTTATATCTTGTCCAACAAAAGACATTTAATAACATGTTTTTACTCCAAAACTCACTTCATAACGACAGTTGAGCGTCCTTCTGTGAGATGATGAGGCTTCTTACACAGAATAAGGCAGTCGTGTGTTTATTAGTCATGTTTAATTAAAGTGCAGGGCATATTTTGAGTTTCTGCGCAGGAGCGCCCTCTGGCTTTCAGATGGAGAAGCATTTTCTACTGATCACAGAGCCGTACAGCTCTGACAAGCCGCGCATTAAATAATCGCAGCCTTTGCCATATCGCGTGCGATTTTATCGCGATAAATCGTGCAGCCCTAGTTAGTAGTGTGTTGAAACTGGCGGTTATGGTAAGGGGCGGGACATTTCCCAAACACCAATCACAACACACTGCTCCAGGCGACCAATCAGAGCACATTGTGCTTTTCAGAAGGAGGGGCTTCATAGAGACAGGAACTAAACAGAGCGTTACTGACAGACTGGGAAGAGAGGAGCTGCAACAATGGAGAATATGAGGAAAATAATGAACATCCAAGCAGGAAAACCTGTTCTAGTAGAGCCCAAAATATGAGACTTTGTAAAAGATCATCAATAGATCACCTTTAAATTTATAAAGAAATCAGCCATTCTTTTACTATATCTGACAATCACAGAAACAGAATGAAGCCGTTATGACAAAATGGAAAAAATACATATTTAAAGCCGTTAAACATTTAATTCTTTTCAAATTAACTCATTATCCTTGACAG
>RJVU01011952.1:290662-391937 GCA_003731715.1 Anabarilius grahami | reverse complement strand
CAGCAGGATAGTGCGCTAAAACACTCACCAGAACACAAGTGTGCTTTCTTAAAAAGGTCATTCTACAGCAGCACACCTTAAAGTGGATATTTAGTGTCATAAATATAGTGGTGATCAAGAAGCTGGTTGTTGTGCGCAGCAGCATCAGCATCCGCGCGAGCTCTGCTGAAGAAGATGCGCATCTCCTCCAGCCTCTATATGATCATGACACACACAGACACACTCACCTTCCTCCTCTCCCATGCGTTCGTCCTTCCAGGTGCAACAGAGCAGCATCAACCTCATTCAAGCCTCGGACCGCCACAGAAACTCCCCTCTGCGATCAGACTCACTGAAGAAATGCGGACAGCTGCTGCTGGCGCGCGCCTCATGAATATTACAGACGCGCGCGTTACGCGACTGTCTGATTAGCTGAAGGCTGTAAGCTAGTGAGTCCGCTGGCGCATTGTGGGATAGCCAGGCTCTGCTTACAGGTGACGACGAGTCAGGGCGCTTCCCGAAGAACTTCAGCACGAACACATCCTTCGCCGTAGTAGGATTCCGGGAAAACGGGCCAACTGAACACTTACCCTGGAAAATAATGGGAGTTGTCTGCGCATGCGCTTTCACAAACGCATGAGGTCATAGTCAAATGATGTTTTATCTGGATACTTAATTGTGACGCTGAGTAAAATAAAATAGTTACACTTTGATAAAATGAACTTAAAATTATTTCAAAGACAATAATGGCAATGGCTATTTTGGTTTTAATACATGTATATTTCGTTTGCAGTCCCCCTGTTACACATCTTACATGCATTATGCATAATACTGACCCTAACCTAAATTTATTGTAAGTAGGGTGAATTCAGGGTGATTGGAACACTTTTTCCCATTGAGATGACTGGGAAAAAGTGTCCCAATCAACCTGAATTCACCCCTACATGTTGTTAATTATTACCCAGTACTTCTTTGTATAATCACACTGAAACAACCTTAAAGGAGGGGTAAGCGATATTTCAAAAACTCTGTTTGGAAGTTAGTCAGGCTGACACCAACAACAAACACGTAACCAATCAGCATTAGTGGGTGTGTGACGGTCGAGCACAGAACGAGCAAGAGGGAGATTTGAAGAAAGACTGCAGAAAGAGATTTTTCGATTAATCGTTTTTTAAAATGTGGTCAATACGATATTGATTTTCAAAAGCCACAAATCCATAATTTATTTCCGCAAACATTGAACATAACATCTGATTGACATTAATCGGATTACTAGTCTCCTCCACTAGATGTCATCCTCTTATTTACCTTGCATGACGTTACAGCGGGGCCGGTGTCATTCATTTAGTGCTGAACATGGCGGATGCAGCTGCGCATTTCTGCGTGAAAGACGATTTGGACAGTTGAAGGAACTGTTAGTGTCCCGGATCGGGCCAGCGCTGCATGGTCATGAAAGTTTGCACGCGTTTTCAAGCTTTGCAAATTTAAGCATTCAAGTGAAAGAGAGCTCGCGCGCTGTGTGAGAAGTTTTGTGTGCGCGCCACACCCGAAGAGCTCAGAGCTGCGCGCCTCAAGACAGCGTGCAAATATGAAAATTAATTATCTTTCACCTCGTGCCTAAACGGACAAATTCACACACATTTATCTCAAAATCCCCGCCTTTGCGAGTATCTACAGTGGCATGAAAAAGTATCTGAACCCCTTGCAGAATCTGTGAAAATGAGAATTATTTTAATAAAATAAGAGGGATGATAAAAAATGCATGTTATTTTTTGTTTAGTACTGTCCTGAGTAAGATATTTTACATAAAATATGCTTGCATTTAGTTCACAAGACAAAACAATAGCTGAATTTATTAAAATAACCCCATTCATAAGTATGTGAACCATTGATTCTCAATACTGTGTGTGGTTACCTGATGATCCACGACTGTTTTTATGTTTTGTGATGTTGTTCATGAGTCTCTTGTTTGTTCTGAGCAGTTAAACTGAACTCTGTTCTTCAGAAAAATCCTCCTGGTCCTGCAGGTTCTTCAGTTTTCAAGCATTTTTGCATATTTGAACCCTTTCCAGCAGTGACTGTAGGATTTTGAGATCTGTGTTTTCATACTGAAGACAATTGAGGGACTCAAACTCAACTATTAAAAAAGGTTCAAACATTCACTGATGCTCCAGAAGGAAACACGATGCATTAAGAGTCGGGGGGTGAAAACTTTTGAACAGGATGAAGATGTCACAATTTTTCTTATTTTGTTTAAATATCATTGTTTTTCATTTAGTACTTCCCTTCGGAAGCAACAGAAGATACTTGCATGTTTCCCGGCAGAAAAATTAAGTACAATTTACCTTGATATTTGAATTCAAAAGTTTTCACCCCCCGACTCTTAATGCACCTTCTTTCCTTCTGGAGCATCACTGAATGTTTGAACCTTTTTTAATAGTTGTGTTTGAGTCCCTCAGTCGTCCTCAGTGTGAAAACACAGATCTCAAAATCCTACAGTCACTGAAACTGAAGACTGAAAACTGAAGAATCTGCAGGACCTGGAGGATTTTTCTGAAGAACAGAGTTCAGTTTAACTGCTCAGAACAAACAAGAGACTCATGAACAACCATCACAAAACAAAAAAACAGTCGTGGATCATCAGGTAACCACACACAGTATTAAGAATCAAGGGTTCACATACTTATGAATGGGGTTATTTTAATAAATTCAGCTATTGTTTTGTCTTGTGAACTAAATGCAAACATATTTTATGTACAATATCTTACTCAGGACAGTACTAAACAAAAATTAACATTCATTTTTTAGTATCCCTCTTATTTTATTAAAATAATTCTCATTTTCACAGATTCTGCAAGGGGTTCACATACTTTTTCATGCCACTGTAGGTAAACATAGTCGGTTACGGTGATGTAAGCAGTAGAGAAAGAACGCATGTGTATCATTATTGTATCCGTGCATTAGTTTTAAAGTGACAGCAGCCTAAAATTCCTGCAGCTGTCTGTGTTTTAATGTTGATCAAACTACAAAAGACTCACTCCATGCGCTTCACTGAATAACGTTTTTGTAACTTTAATAATAATGTACAGTGAAGATTATATGCAGTATTTTACATTTGATTCAATTTCTGTACCTGAAAACTACTGTTAGACCTACCTGAAAAACCTTAAAAGCACTGATTATTTCATTTGTATTTTTGTTCTATTGTATTTATTTATTGTGCTATTGCTTGTAGTTTAGTTATTTGTTCTTTTTTATTAATGACTGTTTACTTGTCTTTAATAAGCTTTGAAATTTAGTAGTTTTAGCTGTGGTCTCAAATGGAATCAAGAATTGTTAAATTTCACTGGTATCTAAAATATTGGGTGTCATAACCTTATTTATTACAATAAAACTATACATGGGTCAAAAACAATAACTATTTTATTCATTTATTATTTTTTTGTGGTGGGGCCAGTGAAAATTTACTATTGAATTCATTGAATCAAAAATCGAGAATCTGAAAATCGAATCGAGAATCGAAATCGAATCAAATTGAAACCTTGAGAATCTAAATTGAATTGAATTGGGCCATCTGAATCGATACCAAGCTCTAAAAGAGAGATGAGACACAATACAAAAGAGCTCAAAAGAATATCACTGGAATGAAGGTTTATGACTGGGCAAGCGCTTTGGGACCCGTGTTAATATTGGAAAAGCTTTCCAGCGCTGAAGAGAGCTAAGAGGGAAGGCCTGAAAACAGATGAGGAGGCTGCTTTGATTCCTCTTCTCATGTGAGTAACACTGGGTTTGATTGTCTGGAGCTTCTGTGCTGTTGACGACTAACAACGAACACTTTTGTATTTACTCTTGTGTACTGTATGTTAATTTTTTGTGCTTCCTTGTCGTTCGTTCATCATCTGTGTTTTATTTTTTGTGAAGCATTATTTTGTTGCGCATCAGCTGTGATAAACAGACATTCACTCGCATTGCGTGTGTAACAGAGGCCAGTGAGAGTTGAGCAGGTAAACTACTGCGCATTTGACATCATTGTTTAAAGTCATTGTTAGTCAGAGATGGGAAGTAACGAAGTACAAATACTCCGTTACTGTACTTAACCCTCTACAGCACAGCGTTGCCCTCAGGCAACAGAAAGTTTTCTTAAGCCCTATGTTTAGTACATTTTTCTTTAAATGATTACAACCAATTAGAAAGGTTGAGAAAGTACCAAAGAACAGTTCAGTAAGGTGTTGGAGTCAATATCAAGCACCATTTAAAGGTGGGACATCCTGTTCTGACACATGGTCACAGGAGCACATGGTGTGAGAAGCAGGCAATATTATTTGCTTTAGTAATCTTATTTAAAACGATATGAACTGTACATAAAAAATATGTGTGTGTGTATGAAGGTGTAGAGAAGCCTTTTGTCAGGTTTTATGACGTTTTTTTTTATTTTGCATGTTCAGAAATTCAGTTTTTCTTCAGGAAGCTTCAGAGCATTATGATTCTTTTGTGTCGAATCAGCAGTTCGGAGCGCCAAAGTCACGGTTTGACACGCGATCCGAATCATGATTCGATACGTTGATTCATTATGCTCCGATGCTTCCTGAAGCAGTGTTTTGAAATCGGCCATCACTATATAAGTTGTTATTTTGTTTTTTCGCCGCACCAAAAATATTCTCGTCGCTTTATAATATTAATATTGAACCACTGTACTCACATGAACTGATTTAAATATGTTTTTAGTACATTAATGGATCTTGAGAGAGGAAATGTCATTGCTCCCTATGCAGGCCTCACGGAGCCATCGGATTTCAACTAAAATATCTTAATTTGTGTTCCGAAGATTAATGAAGGTCTTACGGGTGTGGAACGACATGAGGGTGAGTAATAAATGACAGATTTTTCATTTTTGGGTGAACTAACCCTTTATGCTAATCCTAGACTAAAATGCATGCATTGAGCTGTTTTAACTGAAAGCAACTTGCACTGATATATCTTAAAATATGTCAGTGCCATTGTTTTGTCTCAAGATGCACACCAGTAATGTTTTCTTCTAGGGTAATTTTATAAAAGCTACTTAAATGCCCTAATTGAAGGCCTAATCCTGGCTTAATCTAAGCCCTGTCTGTGAAACCGGGCCCTAGAGCATTTAAGTCATTTTAAGATAAAACAATAACACATGGTCATAATGTGACACTTTAAGTTTAACTAAAATAAATGTATTTTATGTGAAAACAGATTACAATGAGGTGGTTGTTTTGCAACAAGGTGGAGACCGTTCTGTTCATAACAGTAGACATGCTGATGAAAAAGTGACAGGTACAAGAAAATTAGTGAATAAAGAAAAACACACAAGTGAGAGACAGAGAGATATCAGGGAAAGTGGAAGTGAAGGTGCAGTTCAAGAGAGAACCATTAATTATTTTGCATGGCAAGATTTAAACCTTTTTTATGTGATGGCCATAAAAAAATAGGGTTGTCCGTGGTTTCAGAGTTTGTTGTGGGTGTATGGGATGGCCTGGATGAGTGTGAGATTTCCCAGCCTGAAATGTTGTCCCAGTCTGGCCCTGTTCTACATGGTGGTTGTTCAACCTGGATATATTCATTAGCTAACACAATTTGAAATGTAAGTTCTTTTGTATTAATATGATGTGAGGTCCAGTTATCACCGTGACACTAAAAAAGGTAGTAGTAATGGCTACTTCTTACTTAAGTACATGTCAGAGCCCACTTAAGTAAAAAAGTGCAGTCAGTACTTTAACTTTTACCAGAGTCTTTTTAAACACGAGATGTGTCGTTCATGAATGATTCGTTCATTTTGAACGAATCTTTAATATGACTTGGGAACAACGAGTTGTTTCAGAGAGTGATTTGTTCGTTTTGTGTTGACCACGCATACGCAACATCCTATAGGTTCTGTATAGGAAACAGAAATGATTAGTTCACCTCCCGAGTCTTGAGGGTTCGAGTCGTTCGTTCATCACATCACAGCCACATAGGCTGAATGCAGAAACTGAAATAATTAGTTCATCTCTCAAGTCTTCGAGTCTGAGTCCTTTGTTCTTTTTTCACGTGACGTGACAGCCCTATTGGATACAGAAAATAGTTAATTCCCTTTCGAAAGGGAACTCAACTCTGCGTTTGCCGGAAACGCATTGGGGAACGCCACGTGACTCAGGTGTCGAAAAGCACTATACAAAACTCCAATTCCTATTGGCCGGCGACAGCCCATGACGTCATACAGCGCGACCCGGAAGTATAAAAGGAGCGCCCGGAGAGACAGTCTCCATCTCTTCGTCTTTCGGGACTGTTTGTGTCACTGCACTGTCGGTATTTCTCCAAACGAGTGAACTTATCTTGAGTTCTTAGAAACATGTCTGAGGACAAAGGTAAGCGCTTTAGAAAGTGTGTGGATCCTTGCCCGAGGTTTCTGACTCCGGAGGATCCTCACACCCTGTGTGTTTTTTGTCTGGGAGAAGAGCATGCACAGGCAGCGTTTGAGGACGCTGGCTTTGAATGTTGTGAGTGTTTTCCTATGAAAACGCTCCGTTCTCGCCTGGCTCTCTTCTCGAGGGGAGAGACGTCAACACCTGTGCCCGGTGGATCTGGTCNGGAACGTCTCAGGTTACGTATGTAACCATAGTTCCCTGAGAACCAGGGAACGAGACTCTGCGTTTCCTTGCCATGCTTCAGGTTGCCTGCCTTCAGAACAGTCCCTCAAGACGATAGATGGAGACTGTCTCTCCGGGCGCTCCTTTTATACTTCCGGGTCGCGCCGTATGACGTCATGGGCTGTCGCCGGCCAATAGGAATTGGAGTTTTGTATAGTGCTTTTCGACACCTGAGTCACGTGGCGTTCCCCAATGCGTTTCCGGCAAACGCAGAGTCTCGTTCCCTGGTTCTCAGGGAACTATGGTTACATACGTAACCTGAGACGTTCACCTTGCTTACAAACAAGTGCATATTATTATTTTTATTTTTTTTAAGATTATTTAATTTTAAGCTAGTCTAATAATTGATTTTCCTATGAAGACTGGACATATTGGTCTAATATTTGTATAAAAAGATTGGTCAGAAGGGACATAGTGGCATAACATAAATGTTTATAGGCACATATCTTTTGATAATGATGATAATTCCTAAATATAATACAACATACAGTCAATAGTAGTAATGTTGTATTTGTTGCGAGACACTGAGCCAGAAAGCGGTCACGTGACAAAAGAACGAAGGACTCAGACCCGAAGACTCGAGAGATGAACTAATCATTTCTGTTTCTGCATTCAGCCTATGTGGCTGTGACGGGATGAACGAACAACTCAAACCCGAAGACACGAGAGGTGAGGTGAACTAACAGACTGCATAGCCTGAAGACCCTGCTAAGCAATTAATTAATCATTTTTTACTCATGGCCTTCATGGCTGCATTAGCCTATAGTTGATTTTTTATTCAAAATGTGATAAACGTTTGCATAAGTAGTATGTGTTGGGGAATTTAACATTTTAATTATATTCTGAAATTAATGAAATGACTTGAAAAAAGATTAGTTAATTTTGCTGAATGTGATTTAAAGATCCGAGTCAGTAAAATGATCCGAACTTCCCGCTACCAGTGGTTAGGATTGGAGGGAGAGTTTTGGAGGCGGAGCAATGAAGAGAGGGGTGTGTTTGTTTGGGTTGATTTCAAATATCGACAATGTCCAACAGCATTTTTGAAATACGGCTTACCCTACCTTTAAAATAAAGTGTAACCAATTTTTATTTTATAAAATGTAATTTCATGTTTTTGTCTGGATTTTAGATGTATAAGTTTGTAGGCTATATTGTTTTATAAAATGGATAGTTCCGGCCCTTTATTACGATTGGCTGAGTCGCATTCGTCACCGTTGTAAAATACTCTATAAACACACACCTGTGACCTCATTAGATTGCTATTACTGTTAGTTAATTTTATGGAGGTATATGTTGTAACTGTTTATTATAAAAGTAATAATCCCATGAAGCCGTGGTTTGAGAACAGGTGAAGTGGTTTTAGGCATGACGCAACATCCTTTAGTTGTCCTAAAATAACCGTAAGCCATGGCTTCTTGGGGCTCATTGTTTTAGTGTACTTTGACAACAACAACAACAAAAACATGTATTAATTAGCGGTGTAAAGGTACATGTATTCGTTCCCGAACCTTCACAGTACGGACGTCACGGTTCGGTGCATACAGTCAGACAACGAATACAGTCGGTCACAGGTGTTTCAGCCACAGAAAGACATCAATAAAACAGCTTGAGAATAATATCTCATATAGCATTACATTTACCTCAGGCAAGTCATTCAGTGTCCACAGCATGTTAGTTCACTAGAGAAAGAAAAAACTCTAGAGGAGCATTTCACTAAATATATGCACTATATTAGCTTATATATTCATTGTATTTACTTTACCTGTTAGCAATGTTTTAATTATTTAATATGTTTTAATAAAAGTTACCACAGCAAATGTGTAAATGATTACATTTCAAAACAGAGGCACATCATGTTTGTGTGCCGTTAGACCCCTAGTATTTAACATTTGACACAATCATGCATACCAAGAGACGCTTGTTTTTTATTTATTTAAAATATTTTATTTCATTTTTCACTAGAGCAGGTAAAATGCCGGGATTTCCGGGAACTAGTCAGAATATAGGTTGTGGAAAAAGTGCAATAGCCCCGCCCCTTTATTTAAATAAGATGGAAATCCTACGGCACAATAGAGAAGACCTGGTAGGGCTCACAGGCAGGTCAAATACAGCACCAGGTATATTAATACATGATAAAGTGTCTCTCCAGATGGATTGAAAAACAGTATCAACCAAATATAGCAAAAATTGACACATTATATGTTTGATAATACATTGGCTAGTGAGGCTTTTGGGACGGACACACACACACACTTTGGGGGGATTTACATACATAACCTACACACACACACACAGACACTCACATCTTAAAATATCACACACAGTTTTGCAAGTTCCACAGTGACTACAATGCATAAGCTATTTAAAGCAACAAAAAAAAAGTTATTGTTATATGATGTGTACAAACTTGATAATTGGTCAACATGTCAAGTTCAACTGGTGCAAAACAAACAACATAAGACAAAGTAACCTGTTGATAATGATCCAACCTACTGTAAGCATATGATTTATATGTATATTTTATACGTATATAAACTAATTCTATGTGAATACACAATGATTAAAGAAACACATTCTTGGTCAAATGATGGAAGCACCTGTAGTCCCCGGGTCCAGGGAAAAACATAAGCACATCTGTTAATCTTCCAGGTTTAAACATACATAATGTACAAGTCAGAATTATGATTACTATTTTACATGTTTACTTTCAGTTTGTTCCCTTCACCGGACAGATACCATAATAGATTTCCACAAGGTGACAGATATTAGACACAAGCCGCCGTTCACTTCTGCTTGTTCTTAGCATAATCAGAGCAAAGCTCTTCATACTTCACACAGTGTGCAGGAATGAATGTTGCAATCGAGCCGCACGCTCTTATTTGACGTTCGTTCAGCCATCCACAAAGCTCTCTTAGCATAATATGTATTTAAAGCCTGTAATATGCATTTGCGCGCACATTACGGCCTACTTATAAAAATACATGGTGTCTCAAATCAAAAGACACTCACTAATGCTTCCTGAAAGCCTAAATCATCCAGAGGGGGAGAATCTCACAAAACATGTCAAGAACATGTCGCATTAAATAAAAATGTTTGTATTACAGTAATGAGAATATAATATTACCATTGAGCATAATTAATGATTACAAATAATTACAAAACAACCCCTCAAAAGTAAAAGCTCTGAACGCATTACTGTAATAAGAATCTTGGTGGAAAATGAGCTTAATTGTCATATGCTCCTAAAATTTATGCGAAGCATCATTTCTTTTTTGGAAGGGATTCACCCATAAAGGACTGTAGTTGTAAGGCTTATCTGCACAGAAAGCTGGTGAAGGGTCAAAAATAACAAGCAAACCGCTAAGCTGAAGCACAGCCAGATGTGAAGTATTTCAACCCAGAGTTTAATCAGCAGTATGACAGGACTCCTGGAGCTCAATGCTTTCACTTACTCCAAATGGCAGGCAAGATACTGAGTACTGTACGTTGGCAAGAAATGCCATTATTTTGAGAGTCTAGAGAGCTAGATCATGACTGCAACTGAACGAAAGAGCTTCGGGTGGTCTCAGAACTCCAAAACTAAGAGGTCGGTGCTTAAAACGTTTACAGCTACACAACAGCATTGGCAGCTTATGAACCCGGTTATATATGCAACCCTACAACAGGAAACAGTAACATGATGGAATGTGCCATAAACAATCAGGATTGAATTAATACCACAAAACACTAAACGTTTCATGGATCTGGATTTGGATTCGTTACAAATATTTACTATCAGTACAAAACATAACACTTGTGCATGATGGGATTGTTTGTTTGAGTATCAAAAGTACATTCTAGAGCATGCAGTAGCACCATGTTTCTTGAGGTCACTTCACATCTCAAGAGATCGTTTACTTTCTTCTCCTCCCGCAGTATTTTCCTTGGCAGCCCGCTCCACCTGCAGAACAACACCATACGTGAGACAAAACTTCAGCGTACATGAAATACCACAAATTATTACTTTGTTTGGGTTCCGAAGATGGGCGAAAGTTGGGTGGGTTTGGAACTACATGAGGGTGGTGACAGAATTGTCATTTTTGGGTGAACTAAAGCCGCGGTCACGCTAGACTTTGAACGTGCAAAATTTCATCGGATGCTGCAGCGGTTGAGATGTGACGTCACGGTCTACCGCGTGTTTTTATAAACATGAATTCCACATATACCGTATTCANTTTGTTTGGGTTCCGAAGATGGGCGAAAGTTGGGTGGGTTTGGAACTACATGAGGGTGGTGACAGAATTGTCATTTTTGGGTGAACTAAAGCCGCGGTCACGCTAGACTTTGAACGTGCAAAATTTCATCGGATGCTGCAGCGGTTGAGATGTGACGTCACGGTCTACCGCGTGTTTTTATAAACATGAATTCAACATATAACGTATTCAAAATGTAAAAAAAAAAAAACAACCTATAGTTTACTGCAAAAATATCATTCTTTTAATTCAGCCAAGAGGTCATGTCGTGACGAATCGATTTTCTACTGGTCGCACGTCTTCACATGATGCGAATTCGCAGGTCAGAGATCACCGAACTTGAACTTTGGAACGCAGTGAAATGCGAAACTTTTCGCAACAAGCTTGTGTTTGCGTTTGAATGGAAGTCAATGGAACGAAAATTGCAGTTTTTTGCCTACCGCAGTACTTTTGCCTACGTCACGTGTGACCTTTCCAACATGATTACTTAATGCGTGGCGTATAACAGAGCAGTGCAAGATGAGCATTTGTGGTTAAAAAGTATATAATTTTTTTTTTTTTGAAAATTGCAGATGGTTTCTCTAGATAAAACCCTTATTCCTCGTCTGGGATCATGTAGAGCTCTTTGAAGCTGCACTGAAACTGACATTTTGACCTTCAACCTGTTGAACCCCAGTGAAGTCCACTATATGGAGAAAAATCCTGGAATGTTTTCCTCAAAAACCTTCATTTCTTTTCGACTAAAGAAAGAAAGACATAAACATCTTGGATGACATGGGGATGAGTAAATTATCAGGAAATTTTAATTCTGAAGTGAACTACTTTAACCCTTGAAACGTGAAACGACAAGATGCTTTGTGGCTGAAACAAGATTTGGTAACACTTTACAATGAGGTTCCATTTGTTGAATTCCATAAGCTAACATGAACTAACAATTAACAGATGAATTTGTATTAACTAACATGAACAAAGATTAATAAATACAGTAACAACTGCTCATTGTTAGTTAATGTTAGTCTGTCACAATTTCCTCTGTGTTTTGTGTTTAATGACTTTTATTATGGAGTATATTTTCTGTTCCTTTTGTCCTGCTGTTTCATGTCCTGTTTAGCTCCAGTTTTCCTTTGTTTTCCACAGATGCCTTGTTAGCTTCCATAGTGATTGATTACTCACGCCTGTTTCTTGTTAGTCTCTTGTTATCCTGTGTGAAGAGTTCAGATGCAAAAACCTCTGAAGTTGTAAATGAGCATTTACTAGTCAGTTATTGAAATGCTTTATTTTCAAAAACGTCACTTTCGTCAATTCATTGGTATTTAATAAATTTGACTGTCTTTTGCTGCAAAACAAGTTAAGTCCATGTGTACTTTTTTTTCTCAAAAACCTCTAAGTCCAACTCTTTGGACAAGAAGACACAGTAAAACGTCCGTTTCTGTCAGTTTTACAGCAGCAAAAGGAACACTGTTGTGTTTACTTGCTACTCACCAAATCCTGTCATTGCTACTGTAATGATGGACAAAACATGATGATAACTTGCAGCTCGGCATTTGAAAGCAGCTCATACACACACCGTCATTCATCTTGAAATCATGTGATTCAATTTGCGTCTTCCGATTGGACTTCAGAAAGGAAAGTGGTGTTTAGCGGTTTCTGCTAACAAACGTATACTATGTGCGGAGAGCATTCCTTCAATATCATTATCTCATTTTTGACGGAGGTGGCGTTTAACGGCTTTTGCATCTGAACTCTTCCTATATACCCCTCTGTTTCAGTTTTCCTTTGTCAGTCATTGTTTTTACACACCTGTTGTTCCTCTGAAGCGGTTGCGTTTATGCTCTTATGATTGGATTGCCATCTTCCTTACCTGTTTGGTTTATCTTCATTTGAACTGCTGTAATTAGATCCTGGCCTCTCTTCGTCCCTGCCTAACCGTAACAACCTTTTTGTAATGTGTTACCAACATTTTGAATGGACTTGATTTTATCCATCAGATATCTAGCTGTTTCACATCTGAATGAGTCAGAAGTGAATGTGAGTTTGAAATGATCCTCTAAAGCATCTTGACTTCTTTATGACCAATGTGGTTCTTGCATATGTTCACTGAATCGTGCAAGTCCAAACTTGAGAATAAGTAGGCCAGTGTTTGATGTGATTTAGGATCAGAACGTTTAGTTGAGGACATCAGAAATGAGAGCAGTGATTATGAGAAATAAGTGATTATGTGGCGGCAGGGATTAATTCTGTCTAATCAGTTCACTGCAGACTCGGATCATCCTCGCGTACCTCGATAACCTCCTCCCAGGAATCCCGTCAGTCCACCTCCGTATTTGGCTGCTTTGGCTGTGGAAAAAGTACAACATGAAATACAGGTCATTTTATGCTGTTTCCACATAGCATCAAGACGATAATTTAGCGGTAACATTACAATTTATCAAAAGCTCCTTTTTGTACATGAACTCCAATTTAATTATAATAACAAAAACCCATATTTTCATGATCTTGTGAGATACACTGCCTTCAAAGCAAGTGTGATGATGAGTTTTTGAACTGAATGTACAAAGTAGTTGTATGAGCTCAGAAGGCTTGGAATATAGTGCATGAGTTGTATGGAATGTGCTCTAGTAATAGGCCTATCACTTTAAAGATAGGCCTATTTGTTTTACTTTCAATGTATGGAAATTAACAGCTTGAAGATTCTTATTTTTTGTTTTTTTATAGTTTAGATCAGGGGTGTCCAATCCTACTCCTAGAGGGCCACTGTCCTGCAGAGTTTAGCTCCAACCCCAATTAAACACACCTGAACAGCTAATCAGGGTCTGACTATGACTATGGCTGCGTCCGAAAACTGGAAAATGCTGCCTTCTGAGGACACATTTCAAGGTAGTAAGGCATCAAGGCATGTCCGAATCCAATGTAAGCTTCACTTCCTGTCTCATGAGATACCTTCCTCAGATCGAGTTTTGAAGGAAGCATAGATGTATCCTTCGCTCCCTTTGATATCCCACAATCCTGTGCTTTCCATTCTGTGACAGTTGAGCTAGAAAAATAAAGATGGCGTCCGAAAGTTGCGTTTGTTGCTCGGTTTGTGAATAAATGTACGATTTTGACCAACATCATTCAATTTTGATATCATTTCTATCGAGAAGTTACTACTGTAGTAATTAAATATTTGTTTAGTTCTCACCAAATCTCGCGCTATTTTGCTGTAGATCATTAAACTGTTACGCTGCCTCAGAAGTCTGTTTTGTGAGGTACCTTAATGCACAAACACTGCCGTACAAGTCATTCTCTTATAAGACAGCGAGGCAGCAAGACAGCTACCTAGGTTTTCGGATGCAGCCTATGAATACCAGACAATGCAGGCAGGTGTGTTGAGGCAAGTTGGAGCTAAACTCTGCAGGACAGTGGCCCTCCAGGAGCAGGATTGGAAGGTAGGGACGCCACATCAAGCCAGCAACTACAGCTCATTCTCATACAACTGCAACCTCCAGTGATGTTTTTAGGGTTTTTAAGAGCTTGTACCTTGTTGTGGTGAAAGTCCTGCTCCATATCCTCCTAAAACACAAGAAATCATGACATTATTATGAGCTGTTCAAACCACACGAGGGACTGAGTGTCATTGTCTCTAATTGTGTAAGTAAAATGAAGAATAACAGTGTGAAATAGATGCATACAGGAACGGTGAGTCAGCCAAATGAGAGTGTCAGGATTACTGTTTGTTCCAGCTGGAGATTTATGACCAGCTGTGACCAACAGCATCTGGATAGAAATAATAATAAACCCACCGAGCATCTCTACGTTGTGATTATATAATGACTAACACATAATAGCGTGTCGTAGGATATGTGACATCAGCTTGAGCGTGAGAATTAGCTAGCACTGAGACTGACATTATGGTCAGAATGCAAATTTACACTTTGCATGATATTTGCACTTAAACCCACACTTTTCATAGCGAGCGGAGTTCAGTGGGTTAATGTCTACATGTCCTTGTAATGAACAATGGATCTTTTACCTTATTACCTGTCAGGATATTGTTTAACGTTCCACTTTATTTCTCAGTACTTGCACTTGCATGTACTTATAGTGTACTTACCCAAGATAGAACATAATATAAGGTAACTACATGGGTTAAGGTTAGGTTTAGGGGTAGGTTCAGGGTTTGTACCAAGTTATTACCCAGTTATTGTACATACATGGGGAACAGGACTGTAAAATGAAGTGCTACTTTGTTTAATTTATGGTCTGGTATCAGGTACTGACAAGCATACTTATAAGTACTGGAACTTAAAGTCATACTTAAAAATGTCTAAATGTCACAGCAAGTGTCTGTTTCTGTGCTCAAATGGCGCAGGTTCTTATCTCAGAACAAACTTCACTTTTCTTCAGTTTTTGTTCAGTGTGTTTGAATCAGCTGTGTTTTGGTGATATTAGAAGATGTATGAAGTCAGTTGTCCTCAAGTTCACTAAGAAGTCCTAGAACACTTTTACTACTAACATCAACTAACGTTTGTCTAAAACATTTTCTATCACGTTTTCTTTGCTTGAAACAAGGTTAAATTATACATACTACTCAATAATGGTTGGGGCAGTCGTGGCCTAATGGATAGAGAGTCGGACTTGTAACCCAAAGGTCACGGGTTCGAGTCTCAGGTCCGGCAGGGATTGTCGGTGAGGGGAGTGAATGTCCAGCGCTCTCCCCACCTTCAATACCACGACTGAGGTGAGACCCTTGAGCAAGGCACCGTACCCCCAACTGCTCCCCGGGCGCCGCAGCAATGGCTGCCCACTGCTCCGGGTGTGTGTTCACGGTGTGTGTGTTCACTGCTGTGTGTGTGCACTTGGATGGGTTAAATGCAGAGCACAAATTCCGAGTATGGGTCACCATACTTGGCCACATGTCACTTCACTTCATAATAGTTGTTTTGTTTTCTTATTGTCACGTTAGTAAGTCTAAAAGAATGAAAGCCCTACATTTGAGGAAAAATCTAGACCCTTCAAATCTGTGTTTACTGTAACCTTGCAATTAGTAGACACCAATTATAAATGTGTGGCATTCACACCCGAAGTGAAGGATCATAGAATACCTTCTATTTTTCTCCAGAGAAACTAGAGTAAATGTAAGTTCTTTCTTTCTGTGTTTCCTCTCTGCCTGTAATGTAGTCCCATTCCTGTTTCAGAACAGCAGTGAATGTGCTCTGTTATTGCCAAAATAATATAGTGCTAAAATGATCATGGTGATATCACACAAGCCTTACGAACACAGCTGTGATTGTACAGTATATAATAAAGTCCATTCAAGCACCAAACCCCTGTAAGTTCTGCTCCTGTCCTGCCTGTCTGTGATCTATGACACAGGTGCTGATCCTCTGTCAAATACAGCTCACTATTTTGTTGAATGGAGCTAACAACAGTTGAGACCTTTATTACATGTGCAATGTTCTATTGAGATGGCTCCCTAAGCGAGAGATGCACTAGTCTACAACAGAGGGGTTGAATTCCATATGGAAATTTTTTCTATAGAACGGTACCTGGATATGCTTGTGGATATCCTCCATATCCTCCTGGAACTGCACCACCTGTAGGAAGGAAAGATTCAAAGATTTTGTTCTGCAACTCAGTTGATCTAAGACACAGTTTTTATCAAAATAAATATAGATTAAGATTATAACTTGTAATCTTGTATAATGACTTTAGTATCTTGGAAAATGTATGTAACGTTTTACTGAGATCCCTTCTGAAGCTCTAGGGTGCGTTCACACTTGTAGTTCGGTTCGTTTGGTTCATTTGGTCCGGACCAAAGAAGAAAAACAGACATTTAGTCCTGGTCTGATTAGCGTTCAGATTGGCAATTTTATCACCGAACCGAAAGATACCGAACCTTAAGGCATAGGGCAGGGATGGACAACTCCGGTCCTGGAGGGCCAGTGTCCTGCAGAGTTTATCTCCATCCCTGATAAAAACGCACTTGCCTATAACTTTCTACTAATCCTAAAGACCTTGATTAGCTGGTTCAGGTGTGTTTGATTAGGGTTGGAGCTAAACTCTGCTGGACACTGGCCCTCCAGGACCGGAGTTGTCCATCCCTGGCATAGGGATACATTCACAACGTGATTGGTCGGATTTTATGACGTATTGCCTATTTTGAGACGGAACTTACCGAACATCCAAAACAATGCTGTGTGCTGAGGTAAATGCGCTCGTTGTGTGTGCGTAGCCTGCATGTGATGGTATTTTGGCCAGCTGGGAACTCGTGAAGAGCTTATAAAATGTGTAAAGTAGTCAAAACAGCGGCGGGAATCCATCCGTCACACACAAACGATCTGCTGCGTGGAGACGCGCGTCTGATGCCTGTGATGGGCAAACTCACGACTATGAGAGGAAAAACCGACATGCGTGAGGATTCTGTCCTTTTTAGGGTCTCGTCTTCCTGTTTTTGGTTCGTTTACATGTCTTTGGTCTGTGTTGCGTTCATATATCATTCGAACCGCACCAGAGTTCGTTTGGAAGTGGACCGACACCCATCTTTTCAGCGGTCTCGGTCCGCTTGTGTGGTGCGCACCAGGGTTCGGATGGCAGCGTTCACATATGTTCAAATGAACCGCACTAACCGAGCAATCGCACCAGGGTTCGTTTTAATCGAACCAAACATGACAAGTGTGAACGCACCCTTAGGTTAGACACGTGTGAGAGTATTTTGGTCTTTTCCATCTGAGAAGTTTTGTTGTGACTTTTCTCTACAGCAAGTATTCTGACAGATGGACTTTGCCGGGTTTGCTCGCTGCTGTATATTTGCATAAGCAGAGAAGCAAATTTGGGAAGACGTTTTGAAAGGATGGTGCTAGAAGGAACACACTGACACTAAATCACACAAGGGCTCACAGGATTAATGCAGACAAATCTGTGATCCCAGCCTCACTGCAGTGTGTGCCTGTGTGGGTGTGTGTGGGCATGTTTTTGTGAAATATCAGGACACAAATGTGTATAATGACATGGGTATGACATAGGTATTACAAAAAGAGGTGACTTATGAGGACATTACCCATGTCCCCACTTTTCAAAAGGCTTATAAATCATACAGAATGAGTTTTTGTGAGAAAGTAAAAGTGTGCACAGTTTCCTGTGATGGTTAGGTTTAGGGGTAGGTGTAGTGTAGGGGGATAGAAAATAAGGTTTGTACAGTATAAAAACCATTACGCCTATGGAATGTCCCCACATTTCACAAAAACGAAAATGTGTGTGTTGGTGTGGATGTGTGTGTGAGAGAGAGAGAGAGTGAACACAAAAGTGTGTTACTGATATGAGTGTATCTGTATATGTGTAATGGGGATGATGGGGGGATTCTGGTGTCAAGAGAGCACCAACATGCCATAAGACCAGCTGGTACAGGAAAATCATTCCTGGTACTGGTAATGGAATAGCATATAATTGGCAGTATGGTGCATACAGGCTCACTTCAAGCACTGGTTCTCGTTGGTTGAAAATAACACTATTCTCCTCTATAATTCTTTGTACCATTGATGCTAGGCCTCACCTGGCTGTGCATATCCTGTACCGAAAGAGCCGTAGCCTGTTAGAATAAGATGGGAAACATACTCAGCACAATCATAGGTCATACAATTTAGTGAAAAGAAAAAAACAATGAACATTCCGTACTTGTCATATGCATTTCCTTATATTCGTAAAAGTGCAGTTAAGTGTAGAACATGGATATATTTGAGTATGATTTATTTTGCTACCTGGTTTAGGTGGTTTAGCACCAGCTCCCAATCCAACACCTGCTGGAAACCCTCCACCTGCAACAAGATGATCTGAATGTCTTTAACAACAGTCCAATAACACACGGAAAGCTATTTCAAGTGTATGTTTACTATTTTTGAGAGAAATTGGCATTGTCACAGTGTTTGTCATACTACAGAGTCAAGGCTTTCCGTGTGGAGGACATCACAACTGATGTCAATTCCTACATTATCGTCACTTTCTGTCTGGTGTTTACTAGGAAACAAATATACCGTTAGTTTGCTACCAAAGCAGTCACTGCACTGTTGTAAGAGATATTTTGGTACTGTGTAGTTCGGTGAATCTTTATATAAAATGTCACATTTGCAATACAAATGAATTTTGGAGAAAACATTTAAACAATAAAGAGATTAGACAAAATCTTGAAAACAGGACAATCCTTTCTATCCTCGTGATACTCTGCCTCACAGGAGCTGCACTCCTCTGCTTTGAGTCCTGCCTCACAAGTAGATCCTTTGTGATATCTTGAAAGAAAGTCTAAATTATATTGACTATCCATTGGGACTGGGGTGCTTCAGGGTTCGATGCTTGGCCCCCTCCTATTCCTGATATACACAACATCCCAAAGACATACACTATATTGCCAAAAGTATTGGGACACCCCTCCAAATCATTGAATTCAGGTGTTCCAATCACTTCCATGGCCACAGGTGTATAAAATCAAACACTAGGCATGCAGACTGCTTCTACAAACATTTGTGAAAGAATGGGTCGCTCTTAGGAGCTCAGTGAATTCAAGCGTGGTACCGTGATAGATTGCCACCTGTGCAATAAGACCATTCGTGAAATTTCCTCACTACTAAATATTCCACGGTCAGCTGTTAGTGGTATCATAACAAGGTGGAAGCAATTGGGAACAACAGCAACTCAGCCATGAAGTGGTAGGCCACGTAAAAATCACAGAGCGGGGTCAGTGCATGCTAAGGCTCACAGTGCGCAGAAGTCGCCAACTTTCTGCAGAGTCAATAGCTACAGACCTCCAAACTTCGTGTGGCCTTCAGATTAGCTCAAGAACAGTGCGTAGAGAGCCTCATGGAATGGGTTTCCATGGCTGAGCAGCTGCATCCAAGCCTTACATCACCAAGTGCAATGCAAAGCGTCGGATGCAGTGGTGTAAAGCACACCGCCACTGGACTCTAGAGCAGTGGAGACGTGTTCTCTGGAGTGACGAATCACGCTTCTCTGTCTGGCAATCCGATGGACGAGTCTGGGTTTGGTGGTTGCCAGGAGAACGGTATTTGCCTTGCCTTCTTAATGCTTCAGCATACCAAGACATTTTGGACAATTTCATGCTCCCAACTTTGTGGGAACAGTTTGGGGATGGTCTCTTCCTGTTCCAACATGACTGCACACCAGTGCACAAAGCAAGGTCCATAAAGACATGGATGAGCCAGTTTGGTGTGGAGGAACTTGACTGGCCTGCAGAGAGTCCTGACCTCAACCTGATAGAACACCTTTGGGATGAATTAGAGCGGAGACTGTGAGCCAGGCCTTCTCGCCAACATCACTGCCTGACCTCACAAATGCGTTTCTAGAAGAATGGTCAAAAATTCCCATAAACACACTCCTAAACCTTGTGGAAAGTCTTCCCAGAAGAGTTGAGGCTGTTATAGCTGCAAAGGGTGGGCCAACTCCATATTAAACCCTACGGATTAAGAATGGGATGTCATTAAAGTTCATGTGCACGTAAAGGCAGGCGTCCCAAAACCTTTGGCAATATAGTGTATTATCCCCATGGAAGGATTTGTCCTATCACTGCTACGGCGATGACATGCTCCTCATTTTTTTGTCCCAGTCTGACAATCCTAGTGTGGCTACACAGATCACAGCTTAGCTAGTAGACATTTCAGCCTGGATGAAAGAACACCATCTAGCAAAGAGAGAGCTCCTCGTCTTCCAGGCCAGTCCATCAGTTTTACACAACATCAATGAAAATGCCATGCAGGCCAGCCAGGAAGTTGGGGATAGTGCTTAATGACAGACCACATCTCAATAACTGCTCAGTCATAGACATCTGTGCACTACAACAACGAGCAATCACAACCTTCCTATCTACTGTGCACATCGTACAGGCTCTTGTCGTCTCTAGACTGGATTACTCTAATTGATCCAGGATATGGTGACATGTTTGCTCTTCAATCAGACACCTCTGTGTAAGACATCTGGTCCAAGGCGTTGATGTTTAGATCAGTTTCTGGAACAACCTCCTACTTTCACTAACTACCTGCACATCTCCAGTACAGAAGTCTACAGATGGACAACCATCAATAAAAAGTGTAAAAACCTTGGACCCTTCCAAAAGCATACGACTCACAGCTGTTAATGCGCATGGCATACAAACATGCATTTTATCATTTCACCCATGACTTTAGTATTGTTAGCACCACGCGCTATGTTTTAAGCTACAGGAACACTGCTAAATGATCAAGTATCAAGTAATGTGGATTTGCACGACATCTCACCTGCTCCAGGTATGAGTCCAGGAACACCTCCTGCCCCTCCAACTCCACCTACACCTGCAGCAGTGCCTGCTCCTCCAACACCTGAACCAAACACACACACACACCGTGTCAAGTAGGGCACTAGGAGTCGGCATACAGTGAGATCCAGATTGGAGAACTCTTATATCATGGACATCATTTTCCAAAAAAAGTTGAGGCCAAGACATTATTCCAAAATATAATATATTTACATGTGCAGCAGATATTCCTCTATATATGGTGATTAGCATTTCCTTATTAAATTAATACATGCACACGTTTACATGCACATTCCATTACAATGGATCTTATGAATTCTGAAGGTGTTTACATACCTAACCTAGAATTTGAATTAACACAGTCATATGCTGCTTATGGCAGTCAGGTAAACATGTTGACCAATTAACTCCAATAGCTGAATATCTTTGTGCATGTAAACTTCTGAGTAATCTGCAGCAAAGGTACTTCAATCTTACCAGGGGCTTTCAGAGGCTTGGCTCCAGGTAACACACCAGTTCCGATTCCAGATGGTCCAGTGCCTCCATAATATGGGCCTAAAACAACAGGAGAAAGAAACATTCTGCATGACTTTGACTTTGATAAGTCTTTAATTTGTTTTTGTCTTGAATGATGGATTAATAATATTTACCATAGCCATAGGGGTAAAACCCACCAGGACCTGGAAACACAAACGTGTACTTTACACTGAATTCACTTATAGTTGCCTATGACATGGCTATCAATAGTAATGGTAATATTTCAGCATATGTACACAAAAGTTCATATGTTTATCTGTTTGTTTGTTTGTTGTTTGTGTGTAAACTGTACTTGGGGTGCATGTGCACCCTAGACTTTTTTTCCCATTCCCATTTTCATCTGACAGAACTTTCATTTCCTGGGTTTTACCCAGTGGGAGATTGTACACGTTTCTGTTTTGTCACAGATGTTGCAACAGTAAAACTATGTTAGCTGATTTCCTTGAAATCACACCGATATTATGAGGGCAGGGACATTTGAGGTCACAAGTGATTTTACACTGCCCCCTAGTGGTACATCTAAGTAATGCACACATGTTTAAAAAAATATACATGTATTTGTTAGGACTCTCCTTCCATTCTGTCTCTTCTTTGTTTTTGTTTTCGTCCTCTCCAGTGAGGCGGCCACTCGATAGCGCCCTGCAATCAGCGCGGCCTCTCATTATCTCTCACCTGCTCTGACTTGTCTCTTGATTTCTCCACTTTATATTCTCCTCCGTTTGCTCTGTTTTTTTTGCCAGTGCGTTTTGCACTTTCCACGTTTCACACGTGCCTTACTTCCTTCCAGAAAACCTGACATCATTGTCCCGTGGATTATATTTTCTGAACGTTTTGTGTTTTCCTAGACTGTAGAGATTGTACACAACTATACAACTTTAGGCTGTGAATTTTGTCTTCAACTCCTGAATATTTTCCGAAGGGTGATTCCAAGCAAACTGGGCAACTCTCAAGTTAAATTGGGAGTCGTTGGGTTTTGATAAAAAATGATACATTCTTTTAAAGGAAGCCATCCCAACTGCTGTCATGGCTCAGGGTGACTTATGTATCTGAACCCCAGGACATATAATTCCAAAGGACTTACCAGCTCCAGGTTTAGCAAGACCTGCAGTTGAAACACAGAGAAAACAGATGTGTCAGCTGTTGGACATATATTTACTGACGCTGGTAAACTACATGCATACTATCCATTTATACTCACCAGCACTAGGCACTCTTTGCCCACCACCTGAGTAACAGAACATACCATGAATGTAAGCTTGCATGTACAGTCACATAAGTTCAGACAGAAACACAAGCTACATTATAACAATGAATATAAGCCCTAATGTGACCAGCAGTGGGTCATTCTCAGGAAATAGTGCCTTTTGAGTTCCCATGACTGACTGATATCATTAACAGGACAAATAACATTGCAGATGCTAAAGTTTTGATAGCTGTACCCCATTCATGACCACTGAATTTGATTGGGTTTTAAATTTAAACTAAACAAATTAGAAAATGTATTTTCTGAGAAAATACAGTCCCTGCACGTTTTGTTCAACCCTGTTATGTTGCAATATTTTAAATGATGTCTTTTAAAAAATAAAGTCTTAAAGTCTTTTTAACAACATGGTTTATCTTAAAGCTGCAGTCCGTAACCTTTTTGGGGTTAAAAATGATCCAAAATAAATTTTTGAGCAAGTACATATCCAGCCAGTGTTCAAAACTATCTCCTTATCTTAGCTCGATTCACAACGGTAAGCTTGTAATAATGTTTTATAATAAGAGCGACCTGGTGGATTTCCGCGGGAAATTCGAGCATGCAGCAGTTCGTCTTTGCGTCATTACGTCACGTCCGTAAACAGAAAGAAGGAGTCCAGGCAAGTCGGTTTTATCATGTGAGGATGCTGGTAGCGGATCATTTATAGCCTGTTCTCACAGCAACTTAAATAATTAAACTTATCATTTTGATGGCGGATTGTAATCCAGAAAGATCCAAATGACAATCATCAGTGACAACTGGAGATTCACTCGTAGTCAAAAAGCAAAAGACGGACTGTGGAGTGGCTACAGAAATTGAAATCTACGGGTAACTCATATACACACTAAATACACATAGTCACGCAATGCTGATGTTGTTAACATTAACAATTTGAGAACAAAGTATAACAGTAATAATAATTTGCACGGTTTGGTGTGATCTGAGCTAAGCGATCGTTAGATTTAATCATCATTGGCAGCCTAATGTATCGTAGGCTAATGCTTTTTCCTTCAGTTGGTCAGAACAAAAGTGGCAAACATGTTACTTACTTGTTCAGATGATATTTTCCAGTGAAAATTCTTATATTGGTCAGACTTTCAAGACGTAGAATCTGTGATTCTGAAGTACAGTATCCACACCAGTGCGGTGACTGACGGCAAACATTAGATTCATCCGCGCTGAGCTGTGCCGAGGCACAACGCACGTAACGATAACAATTCCGCATATGACTGCAATCACATGTTTCAAACAGAGATGGCGACAAAGAGGAAAAATGGCGGACTGCAGCTTTAAAGGATTAGTTCACTTTCAAATGAAAATTACCCCATGCTTTACTCATCCTCAAGCCATCCTAGGTGTATATGACTTTCTACTTTCTGATGAACACAATTGGAGATATATTAATAAATATCCTGACGCGTCCGAGCTTTATAATGAGAGTGAACGAGTATGAGCTGAAGAAAGTGCATCCATCCACATCCATCCATCCATCCATCCATCATAAACGTGTATTCCACACGGCTCCGGGGGGTTAATACAGGCCTTCTGAAGCAAAGCAATGTGTTTGTGTAAAAAAAATATACATATTTAAACAAGTTATGAAGTAAAATATCTAGCTTCCGCCAGACCGCCTTTCGTATTCTACTTTCAAAGAAAGTGTAAAACTCTCGCAGTTCGAAAAGCTTACGCTACGTCCTACGCCTTCCCTATTCAACTTACAAAAAACGTTTTACTGACGCGATGCCAGTTCCGTTTTTTTTTCATAAGATGAATACAGAAGGCGGTCTGGCGGAAGCTAGATATTTTACTGCATAACTTGTTTACATATGGATATTATTTAAAAAATATATTTTTTTAAATAAGGATTTTTTTTTTTACACAAATGCATCGCTTCGCTTCAGAAGGCCTTTATTAACCCCCGGAGCCATGTTGAATATGTTTATGATGGATGGATGTGGATTGAAGCACTTTCTTCAGCTTCACACTTGTTGATTCCGCTCACTGCCACTATAAAGCTGGGATGTGTCAGGATATTTATTAATATATCTCCGTTTGTGTTCATCAGAAAGAAGAAAGTCATATACATCTAGGATGGTTTGAGGTTGAGTAAAGCATTTTAAAGTGAACTAATCCTTTAAGTTTCTCTTACAGTCTTCATCCGTATTTCATTACGTTTACACTTATTTTGGCACGGTCAGTCTCAACAGTGATCAGTTTTAAAGTTGTTTTTTCCCCCTTTTTTTCTTATGACAAAGCACAAGAATGTAAAGCACTTAATGTAAATATAATTAACCACTTCCACTGTGACCTTTAACCATACAACATTTTGGAAGTAACAGGGTTGGCACAAAAAAAGAGTGTTATAAAAGAGAAATTTCTTTTCTATTATAATATGTGATTAAAAACCACATTGTCAAATGGCACAGCATCCTGAGAATGACCCATCAAGAGTTGATGAACAACACGTCTCAACATCCAAAAAGTTTCTGAAGTCTAATTTAGTACACAGGACAAATAGAACCAGGGTCCAAAATTAACATTTTGCCTCACCTGCCAATAGAGGGTGAATTGAGAAGAATGACTGCATTTTTCATTCAATTTGTCCGAATGACAATGGGATTATTGATTTCCGTGTATATTTATGTCACTTGAAGTTTCATATTCAAGATGTTGCAGTCTCTATCTCAGATATGATTTTGTGTCACTCAAGTGTCAGCACATGAGGTTCAGGAGAAAAAGAAAGCTTATCCCAGAAAAATGTACAATGGTTTTGTTTCCCACTGGGGTTGCTCATGACAGATATTTTTGTCTTCAAATTGAATTAGATTAAACCATATATTAATGTTGCAGTTCCTAATAAAGTCACTTGTCAACTGCAGAAGCCAATTTTTGCTCACATTTGCTGCTTGGTGAGAGTTAATTGTGGTCCCTGCTTGGAACTGATCATGTTCTTTCTTAATACTTAGTGTGCATGTTGTGCTTCGAAGACATAAAACATCACTGGCCAGAGGACCATATCCTGCTACATGGACAGATTGTGAGTAACACATCTGAGAAAATGCAGATCTGCAAACTGAAGTGCAGATAGCAGCAAGGTTAGATGGAAAACGAAAGAGGATTAAAGCCAGAGCTAAACGGTAATGGAGTTCCGCTACATTTAGACAAGACATTTGCACATGCAACACAGTAGATCTTACTGGGCTCAGGGGCCTTGCCAGTTGCTACAATAGCCGTCGGTCCTGCCAAGAAACAACATGTTCCACCTTCAACCCTTGCAGTTCAAAGACAGGCAGCACAGAGGTGACTAGCTTAGAGGCCATAACAGTGCAATTGTGGAGGAGATGAAAGAAACAAGCTATCAATCATTATGTTTATCGTTATTTATAGGGCGCAATTTGATAGATAGGGGGAAAAGGAAAATACCAGCAAGCTGACAGGGGGTCAATGATCAGTTATAGGGGGAAGAGATGTTTATTCAAATCATCAGCAAACAATTAAGTAATAGTCGCCATTGTTTTGTCTGAACCTCAAAATCCATATGGATATCCTGTACTGTGTTTTGTAACAGAAGTAACAAAATCTAGACAAGCTAGACATCATGTTAGGTGTCATATCTAGTCGACAGTAATATTATATTGTTTTATAATGTTTTAAACTAGTAGTGCGAGTACTCTGTAATAGTGATATATTTCTTTCCTAAATTCTTCCCTTTCAGGTGTTATTTTATGGTGGTCCGGTTAAAGATAATTAAAGTATATTGGCACATTATCATTTAGAGCAGGGGTGTCCAAAGTTTAGTTTAGCTCCAACTTGCCTCAAAACACCTGCTTGGAAGTTTCTAGTATTCCTTGGAAGTTTCTAGACCTTGATTAGCTGGTTCAGGTGTGTTTAATTGGAGTTGGAGCAGCTGATTTAAAGGCACATATGATCATATTATCAAGAGATGTTATTGAGAAATTCTTTATTTCGTTTAAGGTTACGTCCATGAAATTATAGATACTATAATTCCATGAAATTAAAGGACTAAAATTCTGATCCCAAATCAATTATTATTATTTGTCTGTACAACTGTTTGCATAAAACTGCTGGACCATTATTTGAATGAGACATGACTTCCTCCTTGATTTTTTTCCCATTATTGTGGCATATTCAGAGCTAGCTGTGTCAGCACTTGGTTTTGTTGTGTTGCTTTTTCAGCCACTAGAGGTCGTCATTGAACCCTCATGTCTTGTGCTGTGTTCACGCCATGTTGTATTTACTGTAGTATCGAGATGTCAACATGTGACATTCTTTTCAGAGCCGTTCATGTCCTCAGACTGGGAACACTATAAATGCCTAAATGAATCTGCAGCGTTCAGGTGGTAAAAGCAGTCATGTGGTACAAGTAGGAGCTCTCAGAAAATTCCCATCTTACAAGCTGTACTTATGAGCTCTATGAGGACGTGAACGCTTTTTACAAGTTAAAATCTCATAATTATAGTAATTACAACATGGAGTGAAGACACCTTTGTTCCCACCTTTTGTAAATTAGTGTGATTGCCTTCACCTGTGACTCAATCACCTGTGTGTATGTTAGTGGCTCTTGCTGAATTCTGAACCGCATACTACTCTTACCATAGAAAGATATGGTAAAAGTGTATAAGTACTATAGTAGAATGTTGTTCCAAAATCAGCATCTGTCTCCTACCCTCTGCCCGAATATGCCTTCTTCGTATATAATGCGAAAAACAGTACATGAGCCAAGTAGTATGTCTGAATTCATAGTATTCATAAAAAAAATAGGCGAAAAGAAAAAGATTCTGAAGTGCACATTCACTGGACACTTCACTATCCCACGAGGTCACACGAGAGAATTTGTGAATAGCAGTGAAGTGACACAGCTATAGGTCACTTGACAACATGGCAGATATAGTACATCCGAATTTAGTTCATACTACACATATACTATATAGAACACACTTTTTTAGTGGTTGTGAAGTTTGATTCAAACCAAATGAAGTACCAGCTCTAGTTTCTTTGTTTGGTGTTTAGTTGTTCTGAAGCCAGCTGCCAGTGTAAGTCTTCTCTAGTGCTGAAAATTTCGCCATCTTCCCAGTAACTCAAATTTTCAGAGTCTGACTCTCACGCCATGGACCCGAGTTCAAGCCTCGGCTCTGACAAGCTGCCTGTCAAATCTATCTATCTCTCTATCTATCTGTCTATCTCTCTCTCGCACACACAAGTGTAAAGGACGTAGGCCGGTAAGAGCTGTGCCTGTAAACCTCACTCCCCTGATCTCAAGAGGCGCTCTATCGACTGACGTTAGAGACCGCGGTCTTTAGCCATCTTGTTAGAGCGGCCGCCTCCTATGCAGACGGGCCCAGGTTTGCATCACGCTAATGCTTCGTTTCCACCGAGCAGTACGGTACAGTTCAGTATGGTATGCAATTTTTGTTTCCATTGTCAGAAGTTGTGAATGGTACTGTAATTCCGAACCGTACTGTACTACTTTTTAGGACCCTTCCGTTGGGGTATCTAGCACAGTAGTCCAGCACTAAAGGGTGGAGCAAGACTCACTGCAGAACATTGATTGGTTTACAGAGAACTGTCACTTGGGCGTGCTACAAGGGGAATTTCAACACAAGAGGTGCCATTTTTTTTTTATAATGTTGAAACACAATACCGTTTCTTCTTGTGACAAACAGCAACATGCCGAGAAGCAAGATCTGTATGTCCTCCATTGCTGTTTACTGTGTCGCTTTCTTCTTCGCGTGAGAATGACATCAATCGCTACTTTCCAGCATACACCATGCCTATCAAGTAAGGGTACTGTTGGTGGTGGAAACGCAAGCTGGATCAGAGTTTACCGTCCCGAATCGTACTGAACTCTACTGAACTGAACTGAACCGTAATGCTCGGTGGAAAGTTTTAGGGGGGTGAGTGTAAGGGACGTAGGCTAGTGTGTGTAAACCTTACTCCCCTGAACTTAAGAGGCTCTCTAGTGACTGACCCTAGAGACTGCAGTCTTTAGCCTCCTTGTTAGAGTGCCCGATTTCCATGCAGACAGGCCCAGGTTCACGTCCCGCTTAGAGCGGGCGGTTTGAACCGGACTGGCTACACACGCACACACACAATTGGTCAAATGTAAGTCTAACTGTCTCTTCCTTTCCTGGTCAGCAGTTCTTGGCCACAATAAAATACAAAGAAGGGCAGACTTTATGCTTTTGTCTTTGAAATTAGTGCACTACAATTTGCACTGGCTGATTAATGGCAACAAACTAAAACTGAGAGTACATAGAGGTCACCCATTTTCAGAAAGAATCAGTTTTGTACTTACCTGGTAAAGCAGTCCCTCCAGGAGTCAGGATTGGAAGCTTTGCTGTGGAATGAACACATTTTTACTGCAACTCAAGCATGATATACTATGTGCTTCATGGCATTTGGTGGAGTAGGGCTATTTTTCGTACCTGGTTTTCCACTTGGAGCAACGGGCACCCCGGTACCACCTGGTACGACCACCAAATCCCCACCAGGTGTAGCACCAGGACCTGCTATATCAGTTCCAGTGATCCCTGCGCCTAGCAGAAATTGGGAAGAAGTACATCAGGTGCTATTTATGTTCCATTACCTTTTTAAAGGGCATGACAAAAGGCAAGTAAACACAGGTTTAAGCCTCGTTTCCACCGAAATTACCCAGAACAATTTGTCCCAGGAACTTTTTTCCCCCCAGACTTGTTTCTGTCTGCGTTTCCATCATGGTCTAAAGTACCGTGAAGAAGAGTCCGGTGACGTAGGACTGCATGCCACTTTCCAGTTACCGCTGGATTTCGTCCTCTGCATATAAGCTTAATAAAGCCTGAACCTTGTTGTCGGTCCATCGGTTGTATTTTTAAACTCCATTGTTGATTCGAATAGCAAACAACTCTTACTGCATGCACCGCAACAGACTTTTAAAAATGGTGGTTGAAATGAAATGCTGTGTGGAGTCAACCAATCAAAATGCTGCGTGAACTCAACCAATCAGCAAGTTCAGCGCACAAGTCCCACCCTCGAATGTTCCTGAATTTTTAAAAAGTACTACCTCGTGAGCAGGGACTTTCTGAGGGGGTATTTTTATCCGGAACTTTATTTAGACCCTGATCCCTATGATCGAAACACACCGAGTACCACCCCGAAGTCCCTAGTTCCTGGGGAAAGTTCCTGCAGTGGAAACGGGGCTTTAGATGGAACAGCTTGGTAAGCAACATGTGAAGTTATAATGTATATGAACTACCGTACCAGTTTTAGGAGGTTTGACTCCACTAGGATATCCTGCAAAGATATAATAAGTCTCACTGATTGCTGCTGATAACCTGCTGATTATTATCTCACATTGATAGTGACCTGTTTGTGGGTTAGTTGAATCAGTTACCTCCAACCCCGGCTCCTGGTGTCAATCCTGTCCCAGTCAGTGGTGTTCCTGCACCTCCCGCAACTCCTGCAGGCAAACAGTGTCACCATTCAAATCAGTGCCAACTAGTTTGTACTAACATCTCTTTTACTCTGTAGCAAATGTATACATTTAGTTAAATATCATTGTGATTCTTATTTAAAATTAAGAGTTAGTTTGCCCATATAATCTTAAAACTATTACGGTTAAACTTATTTGGCTTCATGTCTGTAGGGAGGGGCTAGAGAAAAACAGCTTTATTTCAAGCTTAGATACGATTTAAAACATTTTTTTCAAAAGTGGTATTTATTTGTTTTTGTGTAGACATTTAATAAGCAAAAAAATCACTAAGCATACCTTAAATATATATTTAGAGGTACAGAATGTTAACATCTCTCACCATATTTTGGAGGTTTAACTCCTGCTGGGTACCCTGCAATGGCATAAATTCAATAAATAGGATTAATCTTGAAAATTTACATCACAATTCATGATAAATAATGCATGCTTAATTACTCTGAGAATTCAGTTCAATTTAAATCTTTAAAGGTGTCCTAGAATCAAAAATTGAATTTACCTTGGCATAGTTGAATAACAAGAGTTCAGTACATGGAAATGACATACAGTGAGTCTCAAACTCCATTGTTTCCTCCTTCTTATGTCAATCTCATTTGTTTAAAAGACCTCCGAAGAACAGGCGAATCTCAACATAACACTGACTGTTACGTAACTGTCAGGATCATTAATATGTACGCCCCCAATATTTGCATATGCCAGCCCATGTTCAAGGCATTAGACAAGCCAGTATTAACATCTGGATCTGTGCACAGCTGAATCATCAGACTAGGTAAGCAAGCAAAGACAAAAGCGAAAAATGGCAGATGGAGCAATAATAACTGACATGATCCATGGTATCATGATATTTTTAGTGATATTTGTAAATTGTCTTTCTAAATGTTTCGTTAGCATGTTGCTAATGTACTGTTAAATGTGGTTAAAGTTACCATCGTTTCTTACTGTATTCACGGAGACAAGACTGTCGTTATTTTCATTTTTTAAACACTTGCAGTCTGTATAATTCATAAACACAACTTCATTCTTTATAAATCTCTCCAACAGTGTGTAATGTTAGCTTTAGCCATGGAGCACCATCAAACTCATTCAGAATCGAATGTAAATCCAAATAAATACTAAACTTACGCAATTAGACATGCTGCATGACGAACACTTTGTAAAGATCCATTTTGAGGGTTATATTAGCTGTGTGAACTTTGTTTATGCTGTTTAAGGCAAGCGCGAGCTCCGGGGGCGGAGAGCACAAGAATTTAAAGGGGCTGCAGCCTAAATCGGCTCATATTTAATGATGCCTCAAAATAGGCAGTTAAAAAAAATGAATAAAAAAAAAAATCTATGGGGTATTTTGAGCTGAAACTTCACAGACACATTCAGGGGACACCTTAGACTTATATTACATCTTTTGAAAACACGTTCTACGGCACCTTTAAACACTTTTCAGGGTTTAAACAAAAGTGAGCAGTAATCTTTAAGCAACAAATGTCTTGAATAGATGGTGCAGTTGTCTGTATTAAAAAAATTAATAGAGGTCGGCGCCAATTGCCTCATGGGCAGCGCATCGACATGTAGCGCCAATGCGCTTCGGGCGACCCGGGTTCGAGTCCCGGCTCGTGGTTCTTTCTCGGTCCCGTCCCCCCCTCTCTCCCACTTCGTTTCCTGTCTAATCACTGTTCTATCATAATAAAGGCAAAAACGGCAAAAAAAAAATGAATAGAGACCTCCAGGTACTCCGCCAGGTACTCCGCCAGGTACACCGCCAGGTACTCCACCAGGTACTCCGCCAGGTACTCCACCAGGTACTCCACCAGGTACTCCGCCAGGTACTCCACCCGGAACACCTACACATTACATTTGTCATTAAAATCATGATGAAATGGAAGGAGCATCAGATCTTTTCCTCTATATTATGATGTACATCTGAGTGTAACGTATTACCAAAAAAGGAAACAAAAAATGTAGGGTGGGAACTTGTTTTTATGCATCGTAAAGGCAGATTAGCATGAGCGAGTTTTAAGAGAATTAAATTATTAGAAAAATTCTGCATATGTCACCAGAGATGTTTTCACTGGAAGATCCAGTTATGACAGTAGTTTTCAATCTTGGTCCTGGGGACCCACCGCTCTGCACATTTTGTATGTATATCTTATCTGACACACTCAGTTAATGGAGCTCTAACCTAATGAGCTGATTATCTGAATCAGGTGTGTTAAATAATGAAGGCACAACATATGCAGAGTAGTGGGTCCTCAGCAGTTTGAGCTATGGCATTTTGATTAAAAAACATATAAACCGGGGTCTCCAAACTCGGTCCTGGAGGGCCACTGTCCTACAGAGTTTAGCTCCAACTTGCCTCAACACACCTGCCTGGAGGTTTCTAGTATGCCTAATTAGACCTTGATTTGCTGGTTCAGGTGTGTTTAATTGGGGTTGGAGCTAAACTCTGCCGGACAGTGGCCCTCCAGGACCGAGTTTGGAGACCCTGTGTATAAACCAATGAATCATTCACAACAAGATCTATAGCATGCATTTAAAAAACATAGGGATAATTTTCATTTCATGCTGACTTTAATAAACATTGATTTCAGTTTAGGAGGGATAATCCCACTGGAGGGATAACGTACTGCAGAGTTTAGCTCCAACCCGATCAAACACACCTGAACCAGCTAATTAAGGTGTTCAGGATTACTAGAAACAACCAGCAGGTGAGATGGAGCTGGGTTGGAACCAAACTCTGAAGGAAGGTAGCCGTCCAGGAACAGGATTGGGCACCCCTAGTCTAGAGAGTATCTAATGTGTTTGCACTCCTCTTTGTTATAAAAAACTTAAAGCCATTTACCGTATTTAGGTGGTTTTGCCCCGGTTCCATAACCTGAGAAAATATTAAATCTACTTTTACATGATGATGCACAATTGAAAAAATATTTCTTTATTTTTTCACATAATGGGCAATGACTTGCCACTTACAGTATTTTTCAGATAAGGTTATAGTCAATATAGCAATCAATTCTCAGCATAACAAATTTATAACCACCTACTGCAACTGTGATCTACCCTTTTCTCTCCTGTCACAGAGGCTTCTAAATATATCTCCTAATACCAGCCCCTTGATCGTATTCCTCCCCATCTTCAACAATCATTTCTCCTTTTCCTCTCATACAAAACAACCTGCTAGACAACAATTCTTCAGGCAAATATTCAAGGGAGTCGTATTGCTATTTATCACCCTGTGGTTGGTGGGAAATCATCCACCTCATTCTGCTGGACTTGTCTAAGTCACATCACTTAACTACTGGGTACCTCAGGGTTCTGTTCTTGGCCCCCTTCATTTCTTCATATACACAACAGCTATGGCACATATCCAGGCAGATGGATTTTCCTTCTACTGTTATGCTAATGACATGCAGCTCTGCTTCTCATCCTAGTATGATGATCACACAGTGGCTGCATCTTAACTTGCCTCAACCTGGATGCAACAAAACCTTCAACTCGTTGTCTTGTCTGTCTAATTCAACACAACATCATCATTGATATACAATATACGAAAGCTCTACAACATAAGATCAGACCCTGTCTGAACTCCTTGTTCAATCTCTCGTCATCTCTAGACTGGACTACTTCAAGGCTCTTTTAAATGGCCTTACAGCTTGCTCAATAAAACCACTGTAAATAATACAGATTGCAGCGTCAAATTTGGTTTTCAATGAACCCAAGAGTCAGACTGCATGTTACACCTTGTCAGTCTCTGCTTACATCAAGTTCAAGGCTATGATTCTTAGCTATTAGTTTAGAACCCAACATGTATTGTGGCACATCATGTTGTTGTCTCATTGGGATGAATGTAGTGTACTTAATTGGCTGAATATTTGAAAATGTAATAATTTCACCTCCAACGGGATATCCAGTTCCTGTTCCAACTCCACCTAGGACTCCACCAGCTCCACCCAAACCTAATGACAACACAAATGCCATTAGACATGAGGAAGGACATGCTGTCATCCCTTGTGTATTCTGGAGAAAAGGGATGTATTAAAAAGTTGCAAATTGCAGGATTGCAAAAAAGTTTAGTAAACCAAAACTTTATAAACCATAATAAATGATAAACATTTCCAAATTTCAAGGCTCTACACATTTTTACTTATAACTAGTTGTTCAGAAATATAGTCAGCAGTCAGCAGACAAAAGTAGTGAACAGACCATCTTAGACGTCTACAGCGGAACCGCCGTTTGCCTATACTATACTATTTAATTCATATTTTATTTGGCCATTACACATCACAAATTTGCCACAGAACTAAAAAGTAGTCCTGCTTTGTGCACCTGTATAGTTTGGAAGTACAGTATGAGCTTTTAACTGTAGCTGTGTTTACATGGACCCAAATAATCTGATTGTATTCGGACTAGTAGCACAGTCGGAATAAAGAAGTCACATGTAACCACGTCAATCGGAATGAATTGGCCAAATCCAATTAAAATTTCATTCAGATTGAAAGGGGTGGTTTAAACCTTTTTTATTCCGATCGAAAGGACATGTAATCACTTGATCAGATTGAAAACTGAAACTGGAAAGTACTATGCATGTAAAATGACGTAGAAGTGGCGTAATGACATGACGCATGGAACGAGCTGTTGTTGTTGTTTAATGAAGGGACATAAATGACTGTAGTGTCATTCTAAAATTCTCCTTCCATTCATCGATAGTGAAGTGGATCAGGACAACGTCCCACCAGTCCTTGTTTTAGACTCTTATAAACAGACTCCTTATTTTGGGCACGGGAAGGGGCGTTTTTGCTGCTTGATAAATATAAGCAGAATGGCACAATGGTTCATGTGCTCGTCGTCTCCTAATCAGGACCCGAAATAGTTAAATATTAAGTCTGCTCTTTAAAACAATGAAAATAAGCAATATAGGAGAATGTTTAGTATGCACAACAGTGGGAAACTTTATTTGTGCATCAATTCCGACTTGAAGCTTGTGATATATTAACGCGCACATCAACTCGATCACTTTATTTAGCATTCATGTAAACACTATGTTCAGATTCATCAATCGGAATTAATTCATTCCGATTGGAACAAAAATTGTCCATGCAAACGCAGCTAGTGTGGCGAGCAGGGCGGGGCCGAGAGCCATGGGAACGGAGCAAGGCCAGTGGCGCAAGTGTTAACGTGAGTCACCTGTTCGTCACACAGATCTTGAGTCCCATGGAGGAGCTCCGGAAAGATAAAAGAAGAAGTGAGGACAGTGGAGGACGAGAGATGACCAAGCCTTGACTTTATGTTGTTGTTTTGTTTTAGTTTATGAGACAGTCGTCCATGAGGGGCTGTCGTTTCCCTTTTGTTTTGTTGTTTATATTTATTTGTGATTAAAGCAATGGTGAACATTCGCCAGTTCCCGCCTTCTTCTTCCCTAAACTTGAACATTGTTACATTGGTGCCGAAACCCAGGATGAAGGAGGAACACACTGTTAAAGAGTCCTTGCCTCTGTGGGAAATCTGCAGTGCCATTGAGAATGGGCTGAGCAGAGTCTGCCGCCATGGACACTTGAGGAGGTGGGATGGAGTGACTTACCAGGCGAACGGCAGCGAGTTTGTCCATCCCCCCCCACAAGTCACTCCAGCCCACCGCCTCTAGAGTCCATGGCAGGAGACTCTGCTACAGACAGGTTCACAATTTGCTACACAGCTCCAGCCCCATAGCCCACAAAATAAAAAGTGATGTCAATACTTTCAAAGCAGTGAAAGCCATGAGGGAAGCCATGCCTTACTGAGACAAACATGCTCAGTCATGTTTCCAATTCACTGAGCATGAGCTATATTTTCAAACATCCATGTTCAATCTGTTTCAAGGAACATGCTTACAGTACCAAAAAAAATGTATGCTTTCAAAGCCTAAAGTAATTTAATAGGCTCTTTAATTTGGGGTTGTAACAAACTCTTCAGATGTTAAATAAAAAAATGTTTGCATATAAACCATAAGTAAAATTACAGAAGAAAAAAGGAAATCCAAGCAGTCTCTTTAAATGAAAACTTTGTTGTTCACCTCAATTAAAACTCAGTAATGTTTTTTTTTTTTTTTTAACATCCTTATTTACTCACAATGTAAACAGCTGTTCATTATTATATTAATATCCCCTAATATTACCTGGTCTCTGTCCAGGCACAACTCCAGTCCCTCCTGGTAAACCACCAGCACCACCCAAACCTAGATGAAGAGTTTTTATTTAGAGCAGGAAATTCAATGTTCCTAAGCTCTAGTTTATATATAAATAATCAGCTAATATAAATACCATATTTAAGAGCCTTGGCACCAGCAGGGTATCCTTAAACACACAAATATAAACAGAAGAGCATAAAATACAATGCTGAAGCCCATGCACTTTCATCTGAGAAAAAAAAAGAAAAAAAAAGCTTATGTCTGTTTTTTCTTTCTTTTTCCCATCATGCTTTCCAGAATAAAGCAGTGATACCTCCAGCTCCAGTTATTGGTACTCCTCCTGGGACTCTTCCTGGTACTCCTCCTGGGACTCCTCCTGGTACTCCTCCGGGGACTCCAAAACCTGTTCCTCCAGGTACTCCTAAGGGCACAATAGCATAATCTTTGACCAAACAATACTCTACTGACAGTCCTGTGTGTATGTACATGATAGTAATTCAAATAGGCAATTTTATAATATCAACACAATAATTTTCAATTACAAACAACATTTCAGCACAAATATATGACACAATAAAAAGTGCAAACAATTTATCTTACAGAGCATTGTCAATGTCTAAGAAAAGAGTCAAACCCATACCATATTTAGGAGGTTTGGCACCAGCACCTAGCCATGAAAACATTTATCACTGTTACTAAATATTAAACAGACATAAACTACTGCAAGAAATAAAATTAGCTTAACTGAAAAACAACAGTTATGAGAAATTGAGACAATTGAACATATACTTCACCTCCAGCCCCAGGCACAGATCCAGGAAGGCCTCCGATCCCAGCAACAGAACCGTAGCCTGGGAAGACACCAGCCCCTCCTGCTCCTCCTACAGACAAGTCATGAGCAACCAAGCAGTGTCAATTTATTATAACACACTTACCCCCGGTTTCAAGGCTTAAGCTAGTCCTAGACTAAAATGTCTCACTACATTACGAAATCCCATACACCTCACCAGATCTTGCAAGTCAATTGTAATACGTAAATTTGCAAGAATTGTAATTGTTTGCAATACTGCTCTTACCATATTTAGGAGGCTTCACTCCACCTGGATACACTAAAATAAAAGGAATTGTTAAAATAATTTCTAGAATTATTATTATAGATTACCTTCATTTTTATATTAAAAGGGTGGTTCATTGCGATTTTACTTTTTAACTTTAGATAGTGTGCAATGTTGCTGCTTGAGCATAATCTGCAGTATCTGCAAAGTTACAGCGCTGAAAGTTCAATGCAAACGGAGATATTGACTTTTAAAGTTATGGCAGTTTAATGCCTACAAAAAAGACCGGTTTGGACTACAACAAGCTTCTTCCCGGGTTGGTGACATCATTAACCCTGCAATTAACATAAACACTGCCCACGGGAAAACGCAATAAAGTGGGCGCTGAAGAGTTGTCTACACCGGATGCGCACGATGCGACGCGTCAATAGATAAGAACCCGTTATAATCAGTGATATTGTCTACACTGGATGTAGCGCAGAAGACAGCTTTGAGAATCTACACGAGTTCAATGCTGGATTTGCACAAAGGCTTTTACTGAAAGATAAAGCAGTTCCCACTTTAAAAGCATAAACTGCTGTTTATGGGCCCCAACCTGTAAGTACATTTTATTGTTTGTACATGTCTTTTAAATGTATTATGTTGCTATTTTTTTGATGCATCAAGGACGTGAACAAAGACCAACGCGGTTTAGCTTCGCTAGCCAGTTAGCTAAATTCTGTTACTTCTCCAACAAACGCCTACAAACACCAACAAACTTCTATGTTCATAGACAAACAGTTGTTCATGCTATTTATTAAACAATACCTTTACAAAAATGCTACTACTCAGTCATGTATTCGGCTACAGTAAAGCTTTAATCAGGATAAAACCGTATATTAAAAGCTAACAAACAGCAGTAACATTTACAAGTGACAGCATATCTAAACACTTTGACATAAATACAAACGAAAATGCTTGTCATTCAGAAACGTGCTTTAAAAACTGTGCTTGCAGAGATTCTGCTTGACCCTCTTCATCATTACTGCTATCTGGGGTCTGATTCGGGCTCAATTTGATACGGCAATTTAGACACCATTATTTACATTTCCACTGAAGCACAGGTACCAACTAATGGTAAGGGGCGTAGCGTTTCCAGATGCTTCAGTGAATCACAATACAGTGGGCCAGCTAACCAATCTGAGCACATTGCGTATTTCGGAGGGACTGGTATTATAGAACCAGGAAGGCCAAACAGGCCATTCAAATGACAATGGAAACAGCGGTGTAGAATAAAGATAAAATATAAGAAAAATACAGCGTTTTTTAAAAAACGAAGCATTAAGACATGTTAAACTGCGCCCCATAAACACAATCAAACCTAGAAAAAAACAGTGAACCACCCCTTTAACACTTTATTATTAGCAACTTTTAAACCTCACAACTTGAATTTTAGGTTTCATCAGATGCAATATTAGCGTGATGTAAAACTCACCTCCAGCCCCTGGTACTGCTCCAGGAATTCCTCCGGCTCCCCCCGCTACTCCACCAACTGGAAGTTTGAGATATTTTTTTTTTAAATGTCTAAATGTTTTTACAATTATTTTAATAAAATAAGCAGTGAACCATTTGAAAATAAACATTAATATTTGAAAAACTTTTGTCTACCACTTTAAAAATGCCCCAAATCAATGTACATGTGAAATCAGATACATCTGATATTTGACAACAAAGCAGAATACACAATTCCAATTTACTTGCTTCTACACTCTAAAAAATGCTTGGTTAAAAACAACCCAAGTTGGGTTGAAAATGGACAAACCCAGCGATTGGGTTGTTTTAACCCAGCGGCTGGGTTAAATGTTTGCCCAACCTGCTGGGTAGTTTTATTTAACCCAAATATTGTTTAAAAATTACTGTATTTCTTGCTTAAAATGAACCCAAAATATGTTGGAAATTAACATTTATTAATATGTTTAATAAACAAACATTTATTAATACTTTCTTTGAATAATATTTAAACATTAAACATTTATTAAATTGCTTATTAATAAATGCTCATCTTTTTGATTATTATTGTTGCCTCTAGTAATTATGAGTCTGATTTTTAATTTCCAACCTATTTTGGGTTCATTTTAAGCCAGACATATAGTAATTTGTAAACAATTGTTGGGTTAAATAAAACTACCCAGCAGGTTGGGCAAACATTTAACCCAACTGCTGGGTCAAAACAACCCAATCGCTGGGTTTGTCCATTTTCAACCCAACTTGGGTTGTTTTTAATTTTTAATTTTTTAGAGTGTAAGTGCCTAAAAAAGCTAGTTTTGATTGTTTGTTCCACTCACCTCCTACTCCAGGGTACAGTCCTCCAAAACCAGGCCCAGCACCAGCTCCACCTGCCCCACCCAAACCTAGGAGATCAGAGGAGAATACATTATAAGATGCTTTGGATTTTTGGTTTAGACGGAACCATTCAAATCTCTTCATGTTACCGTATTTAGCTGCTTTGGCTTGAGCGGGTGTGAGACCTTGGAAAGAAAGCAGAAATAAAAGTATTGAGACTCTATGATCATTGTAATGGAAGATATGTGAAAAATTTTACAGATATAGATATTATGGACATAATTGGCCATGTCCTAAATTAAATGCAGTAGTATAGTCAGTAGAGCGTCCCGTTTGTCATTTTTCATTCAAAAGTGTGCTCACCAGTTCCCTGCCTTGCAGCTTTTAGCTGAACCCACACTGGTGAGGGATTTACAGCACACTACTACCCATTAGACTATGTGGCATTATATCACTGAAAGGGAAACATGATTTTTCCAAGTAGGACATCTTGTTTCTGGTACATTTCTATCAACCGGTTAATGGTGAGGTTAGGATTGAGGTTAAGGATAGGATTAGGACAATGTTTATTTGACAAGAAAGTTGTTCCAGAACTTATAAAAATGTGGACTCAGAGGTAGACTGCAAAGACTGAGAATGTTATTTGGGAAAGGGCAGTTATTGAGGGCAGCAACATCCACAAGACCCTGAACTTTATGAACTTCTGGATATTTTGTACAGACAGATTTTTACCTCCTGTTCCAGGGTAGACCCCTCCGGCTCCTGGCACAATCCCAGCACCACCAGGAACCGCTCCTGCACCTGGAGAAAGGCAGGACCATGGTCACTCAGTTTGACATTCCCAATGCTATATTTCAGTCCTGCTCCTGGAGGACCACTGTCCTGCAGAGTTTAGATCTAACCCTGAACTTTTGCTCTTACTTTCCTAGTAACCTTAAAGACATTGATTGGCTTGTTTGATTTGAGTTAGAATTGTAATACCCATGACTTGGTTTCGATCTTACTTTACAGGTCATACTCAATTTGTACAGCTGAAGGAGTTCAGATCAAAGCCTTCGTGTGTCAATACTGGTGCTCCACAGGGCTCAGTTCTGGGTCCTCTTTTATTTATAATTTATCTTTTACCCTTTGGTAATACTTTTAGGAAATTTGGTATTCAATTCCATTACTATGCCGATACACCAACACCTAGTCCTCCAAACCTACATCTGCTTTTCCTCCATCTGTCCTCTCAGATTGTTTGTCAGAGATTAAAGAGTGGTTTACATTAAATCTTCATAAACTTAACAGCAGTAAAACAAAACTTCTTCTTGTCGGCTCAAAAATCTGTTCTTCTGTGAATATTGATAACCTTCCAGTGTCTGTTTCTAAACAGGTTAAAAGTTTGGGTGTCATCTGTGACAGTACTCTATCATTCAAAACACATATAAACAGTATCATTCGCTCTGCATATTTCCACATACGTAATATTTACCGACTTTGGCTCTCCGGCTCCGGCTCTCTCAGAAAGAGCACTGCAATTCTTGTTCATGCTTCAGTCACTTCCCGTATTGATTACTGCAATGCTCTTTTTTCATTGCGTGCCTTCAAAGCTTCTCTATACATTTCAGCTGGTACAGAATTCAGCTGCTTGAATTATCTGTAGAACTCCTCAAATTGAACACATTGCTCCCATATTGAGCCAGATCGGCCTCAAAAAAATAATACATTTACAAAACGAAATTCATAAATGCACAGCACAATTCACATTTACAAAATGCAATTCATAAATTCAAAACACAATTCATAAATACACAAGTAAAAGTATATTTCCCCAAATGCCTAAGTGCCAAATTCATCTTACCAAAATTAATTTAAAATGTTTACACAAATATGTATATATCAAGTTCTTGAATTAATTTCCATCACACATTTATGAATGATGTTACATGTATTTATGGATTGTTGAATCTGCATTTTTAAATCATCACACGTGCGTGGACTGCTTTGAATATCACCCAGCAGCCATATCACCCTGTAGCCCAAGACTGGTTGCCGACTGAAGCTAAGCAGGGCTGAGCCTGGTTAGTACCTGGATGGGAGACCTCCTGGGAAAACTAGGTTGCTCCTGGAAGAGGTGTTAGTGAGGCCAGCAGGGGGTGCTCACCCTGTGGTCTGTGTGGGTCCTAACGCCCCAGTATAGTGATGGGGACACTATATATAGCATTGGGAATGTCAAACTGAGCGACCATGGTCCTGCCTTTCTCCAGGTGCAGGAGCGGTTCCTGGTGGTGCTGGGATTGTGCCAGGAGCCGGAGGGGTCTACCCTGGAACAGGAGGTAAATGATGGGGACACTATACTGTCAAAAAGCACCGTCCTTCGGATGAGACGTTAAACCGAGGTCCTGACTCTCTGTGGCCGTTAAAAATCCCAGGATGTCCTTCGAAAAGAGTAGGGGTGTAACCCCTACATCCTGGCCAGATTTGCCCATTGGCCTCTGTCTATCATGGCCTCCTAATCATCCCCATACACTGATTGGCTTCATCACTCTGTCTCCTCTCCACCAATCAGCTGGTGTGTGGTGGGCGTTCTGGCGCAATATGGCTGCCGTCGCATCATCCAGGTGGATGCTGCACATTGGTGGTGGTTGAGGAGATTCCCCCTACTATATGTAAAGCGCTTTGAGTACCCAGAAAAGCGCTATATAAATGTAACAAATTATTATTAATATGTGTGCGGTATTTTTGAGACCTTCCTGGCAGGTTAAGATTCATAAATAGGCTCAGCCCTGCTTAGCTTCAGTCGGCAACCAGTCTTGGGCTACAGGGTGATATGGCTGCTGGGTGATATTCAAAGCAGTCCACGCACGTGTGATGATTTAAAAATGCAGATTCAACAATCCATAAATACATGTAACATCATTCATAAATGTGTGATGAAAAGAACTTGATATATACATATTTGTGTAAACATTTTAAATTTATTTAGGTAAGATGAATTTGTGTGAGCATTTGGGGAAATATTTATGCTTTTACTTGTGTATTTATGAATTGTGTTTTGAATTTATGAATCGGATTTTGTAAATGTGAATTGTGCTGTGCATTTATTTTTGAGGCTGATCTGGCTCCATACTCCCATACTACAGCACTTGGCTCACGGTTAAATATCGTATTGATTTTAAAATTCTTCTTCTTACTTACAAGGCACTCAATAAACTTTCCCCTTCATACTTATCTGACCTTCTTCGAATTTACATTCCTACTCGTGCTTTAAGATCATCTTCTGCACTTTATGCACTGCACTGCATTACTTTTATGTTTGTATCCAGTCTGTCCAGGCTGTAATGATTATTTGTTTAATGTTAATTATTCTGTTGTGTTTATAAGGTGTCCTTGAGTGTCATGTAAGGTGCCTTTTAAAGTGTATAATAATAATAATAATAACCCTGGTATATCTGAATAACAAGCAGCTTAAATATTGATACATGCTTACCATATTTAGCAGCTTTTGCCTGAGCAGGGGAGAGTGCACCAGTACCTTGACACATGGGAAAAAAAAGATTTATCAATATTGTATCATTTTATTAAACCGACCGTCATTTAACGCTATGACACACATTTGTATCTCACCTCCTACCCCGGGAAAGAATCTACCTGGTACACCACCAATACCAGTAACACCAGGACCAGCACCTAGCCAAACCGAAAAAACACATCTTCAAGCCAAAAACCATGTGCCATCGATTTGTTTTCTCTGAGATTATCGGTGGACTGTGCAATGCGGTATGGAAGCTTGACTTGCCAAATAACCACTTATGGGCCCCATAATATAGCAGAATAATTAATCAGTGTACTCACCATATTTAGCTGCTTTAGCTTGAGCTGGTGTAAGAACACCTGTACCTGCTAAGAGAGAAAAGTTTATTTGGTAACGCTTAATTTCCATGGTCCACTTTACACATTCTATTAACTGTAAGTAACTTTGCAACTACTTGTCAACTAGCAGTCATTACAGTGTTAGTAGACTGTCTGCTTAATATCTACTAAAACTTTATTTTGATGCTCCCAACATTCTACTGACTATAAGTAACTTTGCAACTATATGTCAACTTATTCTACTAACCTGAACCCTAATACCTAACCCTAACCTAACAGTCTACAAACAGTCTACTGATACTCTAATGCGAGTTAGTTGACATGTAGTTGCATAATTACTTATAGTTAGTAGAATGTCTAAAGTGGACCCTTGAAATAAAGTGTAACTGTTTATTTTGATATAAATGTCCACTCGTTACAAATGAATATATGTAAACATATTAAAGTGGGATTTATAATGTGAAACTATGAATAAAGCTGCTTGTACTTTCTATTCTCAGGCTTCTTTTTTTTCTGTTCCACAACTTTGGAACTACATAAGAGTGAGTAAATGATTTCCATTTTGGGGGTGTACTATTTCATTAAATTGACAATGGCTAATTGCAGCTCTTAAATCATTCTTTAGCAAAATTATCCCTTACCTCCTGCCCCTGGGGAAAGTCCACCAGCACCACCTGGATAAGCTCCAGCCCCACCTAAACCAGCTCCAATACCTGAGGAAATATGTAAACACTGAACTAGCTGCTTGAGTAAATGACTTCCATTTCTGAATGGCCTATTTCTTTAATATGAAAATGTTGATTGCAGTTTTGGGGGATTACAAAGGAAAATTCATCATCACCTCCTGTCCCGGGGTAAAGTCCACCTGCACCACCTGGATAAGCTCCAGCCCCACCTAAACCAGCTCCAGTACCTTAAGAAATTGACAAAGAGTGAACTTTTTTTGTTCTGTGGATAGAGCCTAGGGCCTGTGAATTTTAAAATAATTTAATAAATGATTATTACCATATTTAGCAGCTTTGGCCTGTGCAGCGGAGACCCCTAAATACCCCACACCTGCATACAGAGACAGCAGATCAGTTATTGATCATGCATTTGCAGTGTATGTGTGTGTGTTGTTTGCAGCCATGTCAAGTAACATAGTAATTTCAGTATCTTGGCCAACCCTCTGGGGTGAATATAATGAAGTCAGTAGCATGTGTGTGTGTTATATTTCACCACACAATCTGAATAAATAGGGAATTATATTTTGCATTAAGATAATGCAAAATATATAATATATATATATAAGCCATTTTTTAGGCTATTAAGATGGGACATTATTTTGACCCCATTACATTAATAGTTTTAGGTTGAAATATGATGTGTTTTTTTACAGGCTATGTTAGATTCACCCTGTACTGTATTACAATAATTCAAATATGAAAGCTCTGACATAACGCACCAGTTCCTGTTGGATAACCCGGCTTGGAGCCAGCTACTTTCCCACCGGGGAGTCCAGCACCACCGCCAAAGCCACCATAACCTTTGGTGTACCAGGTGAGAATCAGCACACACGCTAAAACACATTATACACCGGGTATTTTGCTCATGCATGTTCTCAAGTTTACTACTGTAGCCTACCGTATGGAAGTTTACCACCAGTGTAGGGCAACCCAGCACCTGTTGAGACAGGTAATGTAAGACTGATGTCCTTTCATATGTATCAAAACATACTAAAGATATACTAAAAATGCCAAAATTTGTGTCATCAAATATGTTGTATACATATCTAAGTTATCCACAACAATAAAGCTTGGTATGAACTAACACATTGCCAGTGTTTGAACAAAAAGTGCATACAGATTAAATATTACATATAAAACTGCAAAAATTAAGAAGATAAACAAGCATCCAAATGATTTCTGTTGATGTATGAGCTCACTTTCATACAACATATGAAGCGTTAAACAGTTCAAGTTGACCACACATTTAATCAACACTGTATCCTGTTTTAATCAGAACAAATATGCAAGTTTGGAAAAAGCTATGTTCCACTAGAGGCTCACATATTAATACCGCAATCAATTTCTCCTAATTTTACTGGATGTATTCCTAATCCATGATTAAGGCTGATAACGCACCGATAAGAGAGACGTGAAAATATGTATTTCATTTCAAGCTTCAAATGGAAACATTTCCGAAAATATATTTCAGATATGACTATGAAAACTATGCCTATGAACTTTGTCAAGGCTTTTTCCCAAGTGAGGAGTCACTTCCCAGAGAGCACATCGTCAATCTGAGGTTAGTGCTCAAAACAAATTAATTGAGTTTTTCAACTGTTGAACCTCCATGTAGGAGAAATCACACAACTTTTCTGTGCACCGGAGAGCAATCTACTACATAAATGGATGACTATCAATGCAAGTCTAAGCAGTGATCCAATATAGCTGGGTTTCATCTGGAGCGTTTGATGAAAGACATTCTTACATGCTTATTTCTAGCCACCTCATATTGCATTGCTTAATAGCTGTAAAACCACAAACGCAATCAGTCAGCAAATGCTTCTTTTTGAGGGTTGGTAAAGCTAGGCTGAGCTGATTTGTGCAGTCTGAAAGAATCAGATATTTCACCTGGGGCTTTGGGAGATTTCAGCGGGTATCCATGAAAAACTCCTTGTTGCAATGGCCCACCATATCCACGCCCACCTACGACAGACAACATTTAATTCTTAAACATGTAGATCCAGTCAGATTTGCAAACTCTTTTTAAAAAATCCATCTTCCACACTTTCCAGATATCATTATTCTATTTAAAGTGGTTGCTGTTTGCTCATGTACTAACCAACACCTGGCACCAGACCCTGCCCAGCTCCACCAGCAGCTATGGGAAACATTCAGTCAGTCATATAGATATTGTATAGTTTATTTTCAGAAGTATCGCACTGCAACGAAGGGTGTCATTTTCATTGAGAGTTTACCTGATTTAGGCTTGAGTCCATTTCCTGTGGCTACACCAGGAAGAACACCCCGTCCATTGAAGCCTGTAGTCATGTAAAGTCCAAGTGCTCAAGAACAAATGAATTCCATGTGTGCAATTTTAATTTGGTGTTTTATCCAAATAACTGATTAGGTTGCCTGCACGAAATCTGCAACCACAGAAAGCTCCACAGATGTTTGCAGAAATCATTCAATTTCGACACATTTGTTTGAGATGTCTTGGCTAATTTGATAATGGACCAAATATACTCTATGCAAGTGTGTGAATGCAATGCTTCTAAACGCACAATATGCATTTCATGCGCCATTTTATGTGGTCTGTTTTCTCCTTTAGGTCAACTGCTGTCATGGAAGAACAACTGAGGTCTGAGGTCAATTTTGCTGAGCAAGTCCAATTAAATGGAATTGTTTTTTCAGCTACCTGAAAAATCCATTACACACTTTGAAGGTAACTCTATCGGCCTCTTGAGTGTGCCAAGAATTTGTAGGTTTGCATACTTGCATATAATATGTTTCTGGCCTAGGAGTGAAGTATCTTCAGCTCTGTTGAACATATTTTGCCATGTGTAGATCCATTTCACAGAATTCGGCATATGTTCCCCACAATCAGCATCGACAATGTGAAAAACGTTTGCAGATTCCTTGTGGGCCTGGTGGTCAGATTATAGTACATAAACAGAGGAAAAGAACAAACCTTGTCCAGGAACAAGTCCTCCTTGATACGGACCAGGCACTCCCACTCCTGCAAAAATCAAGATTGAAAAGTTGATCTATAATCATGCATATTTCCAATTGTATATGCAACTTCACACTCCCATGCTTACCAGGTACTGGAGCTTTTCCAGGTTTTGCTGCTTTCCCTCCAGGTCCAACCCCACCAGGGCCAAGTCCTTGTACACCGGTCTGAGGAATGCCAAGGCCTAACAAGCAATTTAAAGACTAGACTGTTATAGACTGGACTATCACTGCTAGCTAAGCATTCAAATGCACTCATGCAAAGGACAATGTCTGTAATTGCTAAATATACATTCACTGCACCTGGGAGACCAGTACCAGTTCCTCCTACACCTGGCCCTGAACAAACACAAACACTCAGTCACAGCGCTAAACACATTGGGTGCAAAGCTAGACTGCAGATATTCCATGTGATTCCTCAGTGATTTAATTTGCCTCACATGCTCCTTCCCTCTGACATAAAACAAGTCATCTTATCTGATTTCATTGCCTGGAAGCTGATGTTTCAGGCTGTTCATTTATTTGTTTAACCCTTTTCCAACCGATATCAAACACAGAGGAACAGACATTGCATGCTGCTTTTAGACTGTGCCAAGGACAAGCTGAAGTAATGTGCTGGCCTGTGTTACTTGAGTACCACCAGCGGGGTCCCAGAGAGGACACATTTGTTGATTTGGCTCATGATCTAAGGCTCCTTCATTCAAGTTCAAGCCAACTGGAGTACCATGAAAAGAGTCTTAGCCATGTTATATGTAGTTATATGTAAAATGTGTTAAAAAGGGACCTGTATCTTTTTACGGTATGAATGGTTCTTCTGAGAATGAAGTCAGTTCTCCACCTACTTTTTCCATTTCAGTTCTTCTCTAAAGATGCTTGCCTAAAAGATGTTTCATTTACTATGTGTTTGTACAATGAAAACAATGGACTTTCAAAGACATATATTACCACCTTTAGGAGGCTTTACACCAGCACCTGAAACAAGAGAATCAGACTTAGAAGAGAGTCATGCAGTTTGTGTTGCTTAGCCACTACGAAAATCAAATTCATCTATAGACTTGTTGAATGAATGGCACCTCCAGGTAGACCTCCTCCAGGAAGACCTCCACCAGGTAGACCTCCTCCTGGTAGCCCAGTGCCTAAAAAGAAAACCTAATGGTTATATGTAATTACTTGACTGCACTTTAACCTTTGCTGATTATTCACTGGATGTGTACCTGATTTAGCCGGTTTCAGACCTCCAGCCACTGGGTAAAATCTTCCAGCACCACCATATGCGCCATAACCCCCATAACCACCTACAGTAGGAGGGACATACATCAACAAATTCAGAAAACCTGTATGCATGGCATGGACATTTATTGGCAATTATTTTAGTGTAAGTAAAAATGTAATCAAGCGTAATGTTAGTTCTGGCAGGTCACGTCAGTTAAGTTCGCATCAGCTGACTCTCAGCTGATCCATGTCTATATAGGAATATGATGTCTATCACCGCATCCCTATATAAGGTCCATTCAGTATTATCAGCAGTTTTATCGCATTGCTCGGGAGCAAATTAACCTCCTCTACCTTTGCAACATGTCAACTAACTCTCACTAGAGTATTAGTAGACTGTTAGTAGAATAAGTTGACATGAACTTGCAAAGTTACTTATAGTTAATAGAAGATATTAAGAAAACAGTCTACTAATACTCTAATGATGGCTAGTTGACATGCAGTTACTTATAGTTAGTCCTTTGTCACAGTGGACTATCAGAATAAATTGTTGCCAGAGTGATTTCTAATAGGAAGACTATCACATATGAATGATTATGAGTTATGATGATCTGCCCCAATCCCCAAATAGCTTGGACTGTAAACGCTATGGAGTGATGTAGTAAATGGGAGGGGCTGGATGGGAAAGAATGAAGAGAGAAACAGAAAAATTTGAAAAGAAAGTTGAGATGGAGAGTGAGGTCTCAGAGGCTACGGTGGATCTTTTGGCTAAGTAAATGAGGAGTTAGGCTTCATTGAAAATTATTGCTGCATTGTGTCCTCCTTCAACACGGAAACCCTAAACAAATGAGGTCACAAAGTTTGCATTCTTATTTTATGGTAGAGGGAGGAATACAGGAATGGAAAGGATGTGCAGCAAAATGCTGCGCTTGTCAGTCTTTCTTTTGCCTTGTTGCCATTATAAATCTGAGAGAAGCTTTAAAAGGCTCCTAAATCCTGGTATTCCAACTTCTGACACAAGAGAAAAAAGATGAAATTTCTCACAGTGGCTGATGGAAAATGGAGGTCATATACTCTTGCTCTCCTAGCAGAGTTAATTGGTTTGCTGAGGGTCATGGAAAACATTGCTCTGCAGAACATTGCCACAGTTGTAGAGGGCTGGAGATGTAACCATATTTTGGCTTGTTATATACTATTAAACTGCTTGTCTACATTTGGCTCCAACCTTTTGCAATTCTTTTGGATCAGTTAAAATGTCTAGTATAGGCTAAAGAAAGGTCCCTGCTAATCTCAGCGTCAGGCAGCAGGCCCACAGTCTGTTCACAGATGGTCACAATAATGTCAAGAAGTTACTGAATCCACTGGGTCCAATGTGATTTACTGTAGAGCTACAGTAAAATAATGCACATGTGACCCCCTTGATCATCAATACTAGCAGCCCTACCTTTCCAATAGCTGCAGCTCGGTCCTGCACGTCGTCTTAAGAGACTTTGACTTGGCCATTCTGAAACATTACATTTCTTTTACTTTAACCTTTCGGTGGTAGACCAGCTTGAGTATTTAGGGTCTTTATTTAGATAAAGATCTTGTTGCAGGACCGGCTTTTTGTTTATGTGCAGAGTTTCATTCTATCTACTCATTGGTCCACAAAACATTCTTGCTCATCCACACGGTTTTTGGCAAATGTGAGGTTGGTAGAAATGTTCTTCTTGGAGAGCTGTGCCTTTCTCTGTGCTGTCCTGCCAGATGGTGGACTAATGAACACTAACTTTTGCCGATGCAAGAGAGGCCTTTAAATCCTTAGATGCTATACTCTGGGGTTTTGTGACCTGATCTGATGTTTTGCTCTTGGAGTGATTCTTGTTTGGACAACCACTCCTAGGCAGAGACACAGAGGTGTTGAAGTTTCTTCAGTTTGAACAGTATCTGGTTGGTAGCCCTTAAAATCTTTTTTTCACTCTGAAAAGTATCAAAAACATTTGTTTTTCCTGGAAATCGACAGAGTGATGACTAGTTTCTGTGATTACATCAACTCTACCATGCTGTTCAGGCTTGAATAAGATTCTCCCAAGAAATAGGCAAGAATGAAACATTCTTAAGAATAAAAAAAAATCCTAACTGCTATTTTCTAACTCAAGAAAAAAAGATAAGAATATTCTGTATTCCCCAAAACTTCTCTCAAGAATGTTCTTATTTCTTATGATCTTTTTTCTTAAGATTTTTTTTAAGACAAAGTTTAAGAAGTATTAATGGTAACACTTTACAAAAAGGTTCATTAGTTAAACATTAGTTAACGTATTAACTAACATGAGCTAACCATGAGCAATATTTGTTACCGTATTTACTAATCTTCGTTAACATTGGTTAATGAAAATACAGTTGGTCATTGTTTGTTCATGTTAGTTCACAGTGCATTAATTAATGTTAACAAGATTTTAATAATGTATTAATAAATGTTGAAATTAACATTAACAAAGATTAATAAATGGTGTATAAGTGCAGTTCATTATTAGTACATGCTAACTAACTAATGTTAACTAATGAACCTGTATTACCATATTAATATTCCTGAAAAGAATGTTCTTAAAAATCATCTTAAATAACTTATTAATGTTAAGATTACCTCCAACCTGTTTTAAATCCCCAAAGGTAAGATGTTTAATGAATATATTGGTTTGTTTAAAATATTAAGTATTTAACACTAGTTACATATAATACATATTACTAGTACCAGGAATGTCAGCGAGTACTCTGAAGTGACAACGATCGATCAGGAAAACATCATTAGAATGATTGTGTATACATGATGCATTCACTCTAGCTAGAACTAGCGATTAAGCACACACAGATACCAGACGCATTCACTCTAGAGAGAGCGCAAGAAAGACAGAGCACAAATGAATGGGAAAGACTGCTGAATTTTCAGCTCTTTGTCCGGTCTCAAATCTATTAGGACTACGTCAAATATGTGTTGCTATTGCCTGTTCGCCTGCCTTATGAGATTATATTATTAAATTTAAAATTTGGGAAATGTATTCATTTGTCTTCATCTGTATTCCTGCAAACACCCGTGACAGAAGACCAGACCCAGAAAGTAATGGGTTATGCAGCAGCTGTGGCTCAGAAGAGCCATGAGAGCACCTGCCCTTATGACGATGAAACCCTGAAGTCACTTTTCTGGATCAGGGCTAATTATCACCACCCTGTTGACCTCCTAGACACCACAGGACTTGACTGGAGGGAGGCCGTCATTAGTGGTCTGGAGAGCATCCTGCCTTGATCCAGAGAACAGCCAGACCAAGAGCCTGTTTCTGTACCATCAACCGAGGAGAAATCGGATGAGCCCCCCGCAGACCTTGAGGGACAATCCACCCCAACGAGTGAGCCAGAGCCCGTGGAAGAGAGGACAGTGCTTACCATCGCCTCTGAAGAGCAGCTCCAGAGTGAGTCTGACCAGGGGTGTGAGCCCACAACACTAGCGGCTGAGGGAACAGAGACAGAGGACTGGCTGATGGACTTCAATGCAGAGGTATTAACTCCCACCCTATCCCACCCAGTACCTGAGTCATCATCGCTGTTTCCAGACAAAGAACCATTTGGATTGTGATTTATCAGTTTGTTCTGAATCACCACTGTTTAAAGACTGTGATTTATTTGTTTCATCGAACTGCATGGACTGTGTCATTCTCACTGTGATCCTGTCAAGTTTTCTCTTACCACCATCATCGCAAAGCTCAGCCAGTCCTCCAGTCCCGCCGCTGCCAGATGTCTACAGCCCAGTCTCCAGGGATTCCCTGCTGTGACGTCGAGCCACAGGCTCCACCTCCAGCCTCTGATCCCTTCGCTCCATCTCGGCCCGTCTACCTATCTGCTCCGCCTTGGCTCCTTCCACCTTTGGCTCCACCAGAGACCCTCGCCCTAGTGGCTCCACCAGCTTCCTTCGTCCCACTGGCTCCCCTTGGTCAGTTGTCACTCTACTTCTGCCACGTATATACGGCCTATCCACTGTGCTCCGTCCCTCCACCCCTTCGACTGCAGTGGGTTCCTCCTTCCCTTCGGCTTCGCCTCTGTCCTCGGTCACAGCAGCATCACCCCAGTCCTTAGATACTCTGACTCCGCTGCCGACGCTTGTTGCTGCAGCTGAGCCAAGGTCTCCTAAACCTGCAACCCCCCAGATGCCGTCAGCCACCACAACACCATCTTGCTCCTCCCTACCTCGACACTGCCATGGGCTGTCAGCACTGGAGAGCTCTGGGTCTGTGCCAAAGGGCTCTTTCCATCTTCGCCGCCGCCGTCGTTCGGAAGTTGCAAATCCTCCGTCACCGCCAACCCTCACCATCCCTTCGCCGCCTCCTGTTTTCATCCCTTCACCACCTCTTTGTCCTCCTCCAAAGCCGCCTCACTAGTCATCGTCATCACAGCACGAGGTCACGCCTTACCGAAAGAGGGGCGTTTTGTCACCATTATGTTCAGTTTAGTTCAGTTCAGTTCATGGACTTGTATTTGCTCAGTTTCTGTTTTTGTTTGTTTGTATTCCCGCACTTCCTGGTTGCTATGTTCACTGTCATTGAGTTTGTTCTGTTCAGCTGTGTTTGATTAATAATCTCGTTTGTGTTTGCTATATTAGTTGAACCCTTCTCTTCACTCTTTGTCCAGTCTCAAATCTATTAGGATTCCATCAAATGTGTGTTGCTATTGCCTGTTCGCCTGCCTTGTGGGATTATTTAACTTTGAGTTTTGGAACTTTATTCTTTTGTCTTCATCTGTAGTCCTGCAAACACCCGTGACAGCGCGTTTATTATGATAACTATGGTGAGCTGCCAGCAGAAATGACGGGCTTTGAGGTGTTTTTGATTTAGTGAGTCTTCAGCACCCACCTTTCAATCAAATAACACCAAAGCCTGTCATTTTCTTCTTAAGAAAATATTTGAGAATTTTTCAAGAATCGCACTTAGGACATTCTTACGAACTTCTTAGAATATCTTTTCTTAACTTTTTTCTTAAGAAGGTTTTTGTGAGTTTCCAACTTTTATTCCTTTTCAAACAGGGTTTTATTAGAGTGGCAGATTATCCTTTAATAAAAACTGATATTTACAAAGTTCCTTGCACAATACTATGTTATGACCTCAAAATACTTTTAATTTAGTGCATGATTTGTAAACAAATACATTTTCGTGTTTGCATCACATAGCCAACTACATGTGTATGTCTTTTCCAATGTAGTAAACTGCTCACCTGGTACAGCATTGCACTTGCACCTGTAGAAGTGAGCTAAAAGGACATGGGTGCTTTAGCAAATGCTCTTTTATCGAAGGTTTAGGGTAGGTGTGAACATGATACCTAAAAAAACAATGTCATAAAATGTTGGCACATTCATGTTCGTCTGTTTTGGAGAAAAAATAACTTTTAGTGCGGTTACTGAACATTTCACTTTGAAAGTGATGTATAACATGCAAGAAGCAACGTAATATCATTTTGAAGAGCCACGTAATATTCCAATTAGCCTGGCCTAATTATTTCAGATAAATTTGCTGCTAAACAGCATGCAAAAACAAACAAACAAAAAATATGTCTGGTTGCTTTACATGTCAGTCAGCCAGACATGTCTAGTTCTCGGCGAGAATAAGCTGTAAAATTGGCCAGACTTTGTGCCAAAATTTGGACTAAGTCCTATTAGTAGAGCTGAACCCACAGATGTTTAAAAGATATTGACAGAATATCTTAAATACATTTTGACTTTGATAAGATTTCCCCAAGGAATAGGCAAAAATGGTATCCTCCATGATTCTTATTCTTTTCGACAACAAAGCATTTGAATGTGACAATTTTGTAATTACTTGTAATTAATAATAAGTAAATAATAAGTTAAATACCTAATAGCACTGTAATTGTATTTTTCAGAGATGTCACCACATGCATGAAAAAATATGACTGGTCACTGGTCAGTCAGCCAGACATGTCTAAGTGAACTGTTCCAGGCCAGAATAAGTTGTAAAATGGGCCAGACTTTATGTCAAAAGTTAGGCTATGTGACACTAAGTCCTGCTAGCAAATCTGAACTCACAGAGCCTCAAAAATGTTGAATACTCTTGGACTAACTGTGGCTAATGTCCTTTTGTTAATTAATTATTATCTCAAATTTAGCTGAACCTGTTGATTCATTAGATTCTTAGTGCATATAATCTTCACTAATATATTAGTCAGTGCAACTCTCAGACGTGTGGATCAGACGCCCAGACAGGTGCGTCTGCCATTAGTTAATGATGCACTCCCCTGGTTTCCCGGTGTCAGACAGCAAACCTCCCTCAAGCACTATGAGGACTGTTTAGGTAAGACATCTATTCCTGATGAATGTGAAGACCTTCCAAGTGCAGCTGGAATATATAACTGTCTGCTTACTTTCCATCTTTCCAACAAGCCCAGAGTGCATGGAGGTTATCGAAACATAACTCTGCCCACTCACAAAAACTTAAAGAGGAGGACAGGAAGCAGCATATACCTTTTAATGAATGGTATAGAAAACCAGAATGTTTAAGCTGGATGCCATTTGTCAAAGACAATAACCCGTATAGGTTAAAATGTTAGATGGGAGAGACTTAATTTTCAGTTATTTTGGCATATTGTCCAGGGCTCTTGAGTAACCCTACCCCCCCAAAAAATGGTATTGCCATGGTACCATGTCTGAAAACAACAAACAAACAATCAAACAAACAAAAACACAGTTCTGGTACTTTTTTTTTTGTTGTTTAGTGACAACTCATTAGTAATGTCAGAAACATATAAACTCAATATAAATGTGTTCATTTTGCATCTGCACCAACCCTGAACCAATCTAATTCACTAATTAATCATGTGCCTCACTGATTTATGCTTGTTTGCCAAATGACCAATGCACATGCAAAAATCTGCACAAATGTTCACATGCTACAGAAATAGCTATTATGCTAATTTAAAACAGGAGCTGGATACATTACAGCTAGCCTGCAACAATACTAGGCAAAATGAAAGGAACTGCAGAGCCTTGAATAGACTTACTTTATGTGGATAATGAATGTGAATATATTTCCATTGGTTTTTGAGAATTGACTACCCTGTTGAAAAAAACAGCATATGCTGGTTAGGTATGTTTTGAAGCATGGCAGCTTGTTTGAGCTGGTCAAGTGCTGGTCCAAAGCTGGTCCTGAGCAACTAGCTTCAGCTCAGGACCAGCTTATAACCAGCTCAGGCCCAGTCCCTGCAAACAAGCCTGCACTGGCCCTTTAAGGGCCCACTTAGGGCTAGCGTAAGGGCCCCCAGTGGGCTGCCAGCACAAGGCCCGTGAGAATTTGCTCATTGGCAAAACGTTGGCCCTTTAGCAATGGCCCTGCAGGGCAGCCCTAACTTAGCCCCCAGGAAGCCCTCACTGGGCCCGCACTATTAATGATCAATAAGTAATCAAATTCATCTGACCAGAATTTCTCTTGCAATTTTTGTTTAAACAAAGTGTTTCAGAAACACACAGTTACAGCAGCCAGAGAAACATTAAAGTTAGGAAGTCAAGGGTCAAGCAAACGCTCACCTCCATAACGGTGACTTCAAAATTGACTATTTTCAATAAAACATCAACATTTAAAAGTTTTGTATGAAAGAAATAGTCAAACTGGATTGTAATATGTAAAGATGCTGAGATCTAGACAGATCTGTTAGTGTTTAATGTTCTGCTGCTGGTCATGTGACAGTGTTTTCAACTTATTTAAATAAGGAGATTTTACTTTACTGCCAGTCGTTTGACCGTTTTATCATCTAACTGTTTTGTTATTGTATTAATTACAGATTATTTTTTGTAATTTTACATACATTTGTATGTCATTTAAGAAAACAGAAAATACTTTATAAAAATACAGCCAAACAGAGCATGGGAAACGAAATTGGGCTGTTTACACAAAACCTGCATGGGCCCAAAGGTACAAAACTTGCTCTGGGCCCGAACGGGCTGGCCCACACTGGGCCTTCATGGGCTTAATGTGGGCATTTCGCTAGCGTGGGCTGCTCACAGAGAGCCCGCAGTGAGCCCAAAGCTGTGGGCCTCACCTGGGCAAGCCCTCACTGGGCCTGTTTAGGTTTGGCATGGGCTGGCCCTAGCCCACTGTGCCCGCAAAAAGCCAGCATGGGCCCTGCAGGGGCATGTTTGCAGGGGCTTAAACCAGCTCATGCAGAATGCCTTCAGTTTTCAAAGCATGTGGCCATCCAACTTGTCTAGGGCTCAGGCATGAGGTTGTAGTGCTGGGTGCCAGTTATATGAATGACTGGTGTAAACATCCCATAAGAAAAAATTGAATACAAAACACCATTTAGGCAGAGTCCAAATGAGAGGAGGATTGTTAAAAGCAGCAGATAGAGGGAGTCAGGAGTAAAGAGCAGAAGCAAAAGTTTATCTACACGCACACACCCCCTCCAACCCTCTACCCGTCCTCGCCTGGAGCAGCTGGACAAGCCCTAAGATTTAATTTAAGAGAGCAGAGAATTCATTGGCCCTCATCCACGTAACTGACGGCAACTGCAGTGAACCGACTACAGCATCCTGGAATTCAAATGGCACGGAATTCCTGTGAGATTATTGGAAGGATCTCAGGCGCAGTCATTTCCACTGACCTGTGAGCTTGGGATACCTCGTGAACCCTACAGAATGTAAATGGCCAGTTACCAAATTGAAGAAAGAAAAAAATAAAGACATGCATAGTCCTTTTTCCTTTTCACATGACTAAAAGAGGGTCCATGGATGACATCAACAACTGCATTCTGGCTCATTCACATTCATTGGTGGTTGTCAGACAGTCTTTAGATCTGCTTGTCCAGAACCATGAAGGCTTGCATTCTAGGTGCATTCCTATACTGCTAAAATAAGTCAAAATATTGCTACCTCCCTTCAACATGGAGCTGTTTCAATTTCTATACAGATTCTTTAACTCCACTTAATGTTCTGTAGATATAATATGCTTTGAGTAATCTGTGATTAGATCTGGTTCATAGGCCATTCGAGGTGAATCCCTAGAAGGTCAGATCACCTAAAGAGAGCTATTCTCAACCACTGTTTTTTTTAATAGCAGTTGTGCTGACATTCAATCGCTCGTTTAGTGTCAGCCCCTAGGCATTGTTCCAAGAATGAGTGACATTAACTGAGATTTCACAACTCCTTTCACTTCCAGCCTTTGGAATCCAATGTCAAAGAGACACCATAGGGACATCAACTCTACCAGCAACATACTGAACTATAAGACACAATGAGTGACTGGCTCTGCTATGGAGATTTCTCGGTTTCACAGACAAGGCTTAAGCTAGTCCTAGACTAAAATGCAAGTTTGAGCTGTTTTTAACTGAAAACAACTTGTACTGACAGATCTTAAAATATGCCAATGCCATTGTTTTGTCTCAAGATGCACACCAGTAATGTTTTTTTCTAGTGTACATTTATATAACATACTTAAATATCCTAATTGAACAAAGGCCTAATCCTGGTTGAGGCTAAGCCCTGTCTGTGAAACATGGCCCATATTTTTTATTTTCTTCTCATTCTGCAGAACTTCCTGCAATTAATTCAGCTTAATGTACAGACACTATTCTAACTTTGTTTTGTAGATAATTTCAGTGGTAAGTGTACTATCAACTTTATACTATAAGAAAGTCTAAAAATCTCTAAATTTGACATAAACACTTTGAATGGTTGCAACTCAATATCTAACCAAAAGCAACAACATCATTATTATATATGCATACAGAATTACGAATGCTGTTTAATTTTGTTTGCATACTCAGTTGTGACTGATGTTTTCATTCTTGCATCTGTTGAACCACCTATAGCTAATTTCACATTGTGTATTGATTTTCATGCACAATTGAGTGAAAACGAGACATTTCATGACAATAGCAAAACAGCTCTAATGCAGGATTTTATCATCACAGGACCTACTAAAATTTTAACGCTTTTCGACAAGCACTGTTATTTCCTTCAGGAAATGCAAATCTAGTTATCTGTAAGCTATTGGTTTTTCCTTCGTTGGAAGTCAAAGTAAAATATTACCATATGTCCCCTATGTGTCCAGTAATATCATTTTGGACGATTGTTCCTCCCAAAGGGAGCAGGTGTTTGTACAGGAAAGAAAGTGATGCACTGCCATGTGAATGGAACCAATTTCACAAAATGATCCATTGCAACAATACCAGCAAGTCTCATCGCCCCTGCAGTGAGATTTTCTAAAACATTACTCAACTGTACTGAATTTTCCCTTATGTCACTGAGGAAAAGCCATATCTGCTACTGAACTAGTTGCTTTTTTACTGCCTTGTTTACTGTCATTCATTTCCAGTGTTGGGGGTAACACATTACAAGTAACTTAAGTTATGTAATCAAATAACTTTTTCAAGTAACTAGTAAAGTAACGTATCATTTTTTAAATTTACAACAAAATATCTAAGTTACTTTTTCAAATTATTACATTACTAGTAATTTGAAAAACATTCAGTATTCCTTAATATGAATAAAAACAGTGAAATGCAATCTCAGAATTTTATGCAAACCTGTAATAATTAAATATATTAAATTACACAAATATACTTTATGTATTAATCTCACTTTATAAACCAGTGTCTTTGCAGCTGACCTTCAATGATGTAATTCAACCATACTAATAAGCAAAAGTTACTTTAGATTAGATTTAGAAATAAGAGTGTTGAACTTCCTTCTCCTGTATTTATTCTTCTTTGATCCAGAATGGCAGCACAGCTGAAAGGTTTGTTTGAGCTGCGCCCTCTACTGTACAGGTGTAAATATGCATTTCCTTCAGCCTGAGGCTTATTCATTTCACTTTTGGTGTCAAAGGGCCTTAACATTTGCCAAAATAGAACTTTTTTGTTATCATTAAATAAAAAACAAACAAACAAACAAACAAGCAAGCCCAGCCTAGGTAACAGGTAACTTAAAAGTAATGTAATGCATACTTTTCATAAAAAGTAACTAAGTAACACAATTAGTTCGTATATTTTTAGGGAGTAACACAATATTGCAATGCTTTACTTTTAAAAGTAACTTTCCCAACACTGTTCATTTCAAAGTGTGCATGCATGTCTCATAAACTTTGAGTATGTGGGTTTATGGTAGCTGTACCCTACTTAGGTGTTCAGTGGACGTATATGACTTCATCTTTAACAATACTCGCTTGTAAGCTGATTTAAATCACTGGTGACTGACATTGTGGCTTAATTTCAAGACATAATTTGTCACAAACAGAAAGAGATGCTTATGAAATGTTTATGTAGGTTTTATGAAAGAGTGCACTGGGGTGAAACGCCATCTGCTTCTGTCATCCTTATTCATGCAATTCCAGAAATATGCCACAAAAACACTCAATCCATATCATCTCACTAGGCAGAACACAAACATATCACCCCCGGATGGGTTCACAGTGCAGTCTGAGCTGGCACAGACCACCTGATCATTTATTTCCATTATTTATCACATCTCAAAGAACGAAATCAAAGTCGAAAATGTCAATGCGTGAAACATGTCCCAGATGGTTCGCATATGCATGAGGTTTGTGCATGCTGAATACTTTTCTGACAAGTCAGGGCTGAGATATGATATGACCAATAAACAGAGCTCACATGACCTCTCCAGTCTTGCTCAGGAATCAGGGTTGTCAAAGTACTTTCATGTAACCAGAAAGTTAGTTATGTGGTTAATTATTTTCTTTTTAATGTGTTAATAAATTTAATGCAACTAACTTCAATAAGCTCATTCAAGTGCTTTTAAACCATTCCAGTGTGATAAGATGCAAAAGAGAACTCAATTCATACTTGTGCAGTGTCTGTGAAGTAGCTCCCTGTGAACAATCCACTCTGCAGACAGCACACTAGTACAGATTTGAGTTCTTGTTTTACGTCTTATCAAGTTTGAATGGACAAAAACACACAAAACTGTCAAAATGATTTTTTGGCGAGCATCCACGTAGGCACAGTCTTACATGAGTTTAAAAGTCTTAAATGAATGTAAAGAGTTGGGAGAAAATGGCACATATTTACATATTCATCTAAATGCCACTCTCCACAGTGTGGGTGGCATCAGATGTTCGAAAATAATATATTGCTGCTCACCTATTTCGAACTTCGTTTTACCCCTAAATGAAGAATAAAAAAAACTTTGCCGTGAGTATATCGGGGCCTTTATTTACTACTCTTTCCCCGGCAAAGTTTTTTTTTTTTTTTAAACGTTGCTAGCCAGCACCACTATTTTTGATCAATTTCTCAAAACTTTCATGGCCCCCAGAATATTATGTTGTATGAACAACAACAACAAAAAACCCTATTTTATTCAAGCTTCATGGATTCTTTTTTTTTTTTTTTATCAACATTCGAATGTGGGTAATAAAAAGTTTAATAAAAATGCAATATTTTGAGCAAAAAGCTGAGAAAATCACATTTTTGTCAAAGACTACGTCTGTATCGGATTCACAACGATGATCAAAACACAGATGGAGTAGATCGAGTCCATAAACACCCTTAAAGCTGGGTCGACATAAACACCCTCCTGGGTCGACATTTCATTCAGTAACGTTAGGCCGTTTTGATTCATATGCTGTTTAATGTTTGATGATCACATTATTTTACATATGCATCTGCTTACATATGCTATCGCTTGTTTCTGCTTCTGCTTCACATGTCTTTTGATCAGGTGATTCAGTACACTTTCAGAAGATGCACAATAGCGTCCTCTAGTGTTTAACAGTGAAAACATGGAAAGCCGGAAAATTTTGTCAATTTGCGGGGAAGAGTTGCCTCATAAATGATGGAAATTAAAAAAAAAAAAACATTACATGAGTCAAAAATAATAACTTTCTTTTTTAACAAAAACTTTTCTTTCTTTCTTTCTTTCTTTCTTTCTTTCTTTCTTTCATTTTTTTTTTTGTAGGGCCAGTAAAAAAAAATCCTTTGTTGAGTCCTATTATATTAAAGGCACAGCTAATAAATATGACATTTAGTACATGAATGTAAATATTTGTTTTTTATTATTATGTGAATAAATGGGTTTATGTGAAGATTGTTTTAAGATTATATTATTTAAAGCCTATTAAATGTTAAAAATGATTCATTTAAATTGCATTGTAATGTTGAATTGCTATCATTAGTCATTTCACCCCCCGATTTTTTTAAAGATCAAGATTTTTTTTTTTTATATATACAGGTCCTTCTCAAAAAATTAGCATATTGTGATAAAGTTCATTATTTTCCATAATGTAATGATAAAAATTAAACTTTCATATATTTTAGATTCATTGCACACCAACTGAAATATTTCAGGTCTTTTATTGTTTTAATACTGATGATTTTGGCATACAGCTCATGAAAACCCAAAATTCCTATCTCAAAAAATTAGCATATTTCATCCGACCAATAAAAGAAAAGTGTTTTTAATACAAAAAAAGTCAACCTTCAAATAATTATGTTCAGTTATGCACTCAATACTTGGTCGGGAATCCTTTTGCAGAAATGACTGCTTCAATGCGGCGTGGCATGGAGGCAATCAGCCTGTGGCACTGCTGAGGTGTTATGGAGGCCCAGGATGCTTCGATAGCGGCCTTAAGCTCATCCAGAGTGTTGGGTCTTGCGTCTCTCAACTTTCTCTTCACAATATCCCACAGATTCTCTATGGGGTTCAGGTCAGGAGAGTTGGCAGGCCAATTGAGCACAGTAATACCATGGTCAGTAAACCATTTACCAGTGGTTTTGGCACTGTGAGCAGGTGCCAGGTCGTGCTGAAAAACGAAATCTTCATCTCCATAAAGCTTTTCAGCAGATGGAAGCATGAAGTGCTCCAAAATCTCCTGATAGCTAGCTGCATTGACCCTGCCCTTGATAAAACACAGTGGACCAACACCAGCAGCTGACATGGCACCCCAGACCATCACTGACTGTGGGAACTTGACACTGGACTTCAGGCATTTTGGCATTTCCTTCTCCCCAGTCTTCCTCCAGACTCTGGCACCTTGATTTCCGAATGACTTTGGACCACTGAGCAACAGTCCAGTGCTGCTTCTCTGTAGCCCAGGTCAGGCGCTTCTGCCGCTGTTTCTGGTTCAAAAGTGGCTTGACCTGGGGAATGCGGCACCTGTAGCCCATTTCCTGCACACGCCTGTGCACGGTGGCTCTGGATGTTTCTACTCCAGACTCAGTCCACTGCTTCCGCAGGTCCCCCAAGGTCTGGAATCGGTCCTTCTCCACAATCTTCCTCAGGGTCCGGTCACCTCTTCTCGTTGTGCAGCGTTTTTTGCCACACTTTTTCCTTCCCACAGACTTCCCACTGAGGTGCCTTGATACAGCACTCTGGGAACAGCCTATTCGTTCAGAAATTTCTTTCTGTGTCTTACCCTCTCGCTTGAGGGTGTCAATGATGGCCTTCTGGACAGCAGTCAGGTCGGCAGTCTTACCCATGATTGCGGTTTTGAGTAATGAACCAGGCTGGGAGTTTTTAAAAGCCTCAGGAATCTTTTGCAGGTGTTTAGAGTTAATTAGTTGATTCAGATGATTAGGTTAATAGCTCGTTTAGAGAACCTTTTCATGATATGCTAATTTTTTGAGATAGGAATTTTGGGTTTTCATGAGCTGTATGCCAAAATCATCAGTATTAAAACAATAAAAGACCTGAAATATTTCAGTTGGTGTGCAATGAATCTAAAATATATGAAAGTTAAATTTTTATCATTACATTATGGAAAATAATGAACTTTATCACAATATGCTAATTTTTTGAGAAGGACCTGTATATATATATATATTAGAACCATAGGTATATGCTCAAAACAGTGGAATTACCATGGTACATGTCTAAAAAACAAGGTAGTGTTGCAGTAAGTATGTTCTCATGTGTTCTGTAGAACCAATGCTTGAACAGTTCATGTTTTAAGAAATGGGAAAAGCATTGTCAACACGTCTTTGAAACTGTATTTGGGGAATAACCTTGTCTCATGATGACATTATTATTTGTGTTTCCCCCGCCTAATTTATTGCATCCACATTGCATTGAGAAATGAAGTCCACATCTGACATTAAGATCTGTTGCTTTCTTCCCTCCTTTTACTCATTTATTTGCATCCATGTTTCCTGTGTTATTTATTTCCAGCATCACACTTTACACACATCTCTTGTTGCGTTAATGCTGCATGCATGTGTTACGGCTGTGAGTGCCACTATTCAAGAAGGGAACTAAGAAGAAAGGACTTCTTGTTTTATGCTAAATCATACTCTAATAGTAGAACACTGTTATGATGATGATCACATTGTGGTGAGAAAGAAGCCTTTGGTTTTTTGGAACCGTGCTCCTCCAAAGCGGTTGCGCAAGACTGGTTAAATGAAAAGCGATCTTCAGCATCTTGAAAACGTTCGACTGAGACATGGCTCAATGTAAACATACAAGCATATCATCAGGAGTGAGAATGAACTCTAAGGACTTGTTTGCAAATTTTGCCTTAGGAGCATATTGTCTGCACCTGGGGACGAGCACAGGAAGTGATGCGTAGCTCCTGCGGGAGTTGGAGGATGTCAGTGTGGACTCTGCGACATGACGATCAGCCATTATTCACAATCAGAGGCCAGAAGCTTGCAGTTTGAGGACAGGTCTGAGCCGGCTAATGAAAAGCACATGTGCTTCACAAGACTTGCTGGCTCTTCCCAGCTCATCTGCCTGGCCCACACCCTTCATTCTCTCTGCGTTTACCCCTCGCTCCCTTTCAAGTCTGAAACAAACTGGCTCCTCTCACTGAGACAATAGAAAAGCATGTGGAAAGTAAAAACCTGACATACTTTCGTAGGGTTGTGCTGCTCTGGTTTCTGTACAGATCAAAACAATATCTGGTTTTGAGATCAGGTGACTAAATAAAATGCAGCTGCCTGTTTAGCCATTGCAGAATTAATCCAATAAATTCAATTCGAAAAGTCTTGTGAGCCAAATCTTTCCTTGTCACCTCCAATCTAAGCATGATGTTTATAAGATCAAACACACATGCAACGAAGAAAATCATCCACAGTTTCACATCATGTAAGCGAACTGTTTGTGACAAGAAGTTGCTATTCACCCAAAATGAGCCATTTTGTACAGCGTTGGCAGCGGGAAGCAATGCAGAATCCACCTTTGCTTCAGGCACTGCAGCTGATGGTTTCCAAAAGTTACCCCTTTTCAACAGTTTATCACAACAATGATGACAGGCTTCACAATTAGCTCTATTTTACAAGGCCTCACATGAGCCAAGCTCATGACTCATATCGCTCATCAGCCATCACATTGCTTTAATTAAACACCAGGTATCTTTTCACAGTCTAGGTGTTCACAGGAGTCGCCATGCAACACTTTCTGCGAAGGTTTATAAGTAATCCCAAGATTTACTATTGGTACATTGGAAAATATAAACAATGATGTTGTACTATCAGGCACTTGCATCATACACATACTTTGCTGATGACCTTTTGATTGTAATTGCTACGCCTTGGTTATGCCTTCTTATGGTAGAGCAGATGGCAAGGGGAAGCAAAAGAATCTTTCATATACTGTATAATCTATGGTGTGACATGAATACGCACAGTATAGTTTCTGCTATCAACTGAAATAAATCGGTCATTACAGAAGAACTATAAGTCAAAGAGCAAATATACAGTGGTGAACCATAAAGAACCCATTTACAGCTGTTTAGTTGCCAGATGCTTTAGCCAAAAAGGTCTAAAAGCTAAAAAAAAGTTTTCATTGTAAATAAATGATCAGTAAAAACAAAGTGCTTTGAGAAAATTGTAATTGTCCACCCCAGAATAAAATAAATATTATAGGATCTTAAAAAAATAGTGTGAACGTTCTGGTCAGACATGGGGCCCATTCCACTGACGGGGCGCAGAAATCCCAGCGGTACCCCTGCATCCATCCATTCTCCAAACTGCTTGTCTTATGTAGGGTCGCAGGTTTTAATGAACTTTTATTTTTAAATGTTCATTAATGCACTTACTTTTACACTTAAATTTTGTCAGCTCTCTCTATGAGGATGATCACATGATCAGAAGGACAGGGATGAATGGGACACTTGAAAAACATGAATGTAATGTTCTGGCAACTCGTAAGCTGGTGAAGTTAAGCAGGGTTGGGCCCCTTGGTACTGTACCAATTGAGCATCGTTAAACACCACAGCCTACCTGAGTATTGCTGGTGACCGTGCCCATCCCTTTATGACCACAGTGACCATCTTCTGATGGCTAATTCCAGCAGGATAACATGCCATGTCACAAAGCTCAAATCATCTCAAACAGGTTTCTTGAACATGACTAAGAGTTCACTATACTCCACAGTCACCAGATCTCAATCCAATTGAGCAGCTTTGGGATGTGCTGGAACGGGAGATTCACATCATGTATGTGCAGCTGACAAATTTGTAGCAACTGTGTGATGCTCTCATGTCAATATGCACCATAATCTCTGAAGAATGTTTCCAGCACCTTGTTGAATCTATGCCATTTCGAATTAAATCAGTTTTTAGGGAAGGGTTAACTGACCCAAACTGTACTGTAAAAGTTTTCACAAATCGGAATGGTTAAATTAAGCACTCCAGGAAGGGTTAACTGAGTAAGCTGTACTATGCTGGGCCACACCTGCCAGTGGCCAAGTACTTAAGAAAATTTACTGGCCAAAATAATTTTTTTACTCACCATGAAAGGCAGTAATGACACCAAAAATTTAGATACCAGTGAAAATTCACAATTCTCTCTTCCAATTTTGATACCACAGCCAAAACTACTAGCTTGACTATAAAAAAGTAAAATATGATTAAAGACAAGTAGGCCTGGTTTCACACACAGGGCTTAGCCTAAGCCAGGATTAGGCCTTAGTTTAATAGCTTTTGTAAAAGCTATTAAACTAAGGCCTAATAAAGGCTTAAACTAAGGCCTAATTGTAAAATTTAAGTAGCTTTTGTAAAAAATGCCCTTGAGAAAAAACAAACAAACAAACAAACAAAAAATGGTTACACTTTATTTTACAGTGCCGTAGTTACATTGTAATTACTCAAATAAGTACTGAGTACTATTAATTAACTACATGTACTTACTATGGAGTTACAATTAGGGTTAGGGTTTGGTTTAGGGTTAGTTACTTGTAATTATGCATAATTTACTGTTATTACTATAGTAAGTAAATGTAGTAACTACGGCACTAAAATAAAGTGTTACCCAAAAAACATTACTGGTGTACATCTTGAGACAAAACAATGGCACTGACATATTTTAGGATACGTCACTAGGATACAAGTTTATTTCAGTTAAAACAGCTCAAACATACATTTTAGTCTTGGACTAGCTTAAGCATTTTCTGTGAAACCAGGGGAAAATTATATACACTCTATAAATTAAACCTTATTAAAGGTATAAAAGTTATTCAGACAAGAGCAGTGAATGATTTTCTCTTAGTCCTTTGTTGTTTGATTAACATTAAAAACAGACAGGAGGTTTATTAGGCTGCTGTCACTTTAAGACCTGCATGGATACTGTATACATGCATTTTCTTTCTCAACTCTTTATGTTCACTTAAGACATAACCAACAATGTTTATACTTCTGGACGCTGCTTCGGATGTTTGCACACAGAAAACTTGCCACACTGCATACGAGTTGAACGTTATTCAACATTACATTGTTAGAATTCATAAAAATGTTACCAGCCAATTGGCGATTGACAAAGTTGCCAAATTTGTTCAATCTCTACAGCGTATGAGGCACGCAGAATGTCTTTGCCTCTGCTGATCAGAGCACACTCTATGAGGAGTGTTGCATCCTCGAAAGCTATAAAAGCACTGTAAAAATGTAACGAAATATAATAAAGTTATTGTCTTTGATGCTGCGAGTTGGGCCTCCCAAGACGCATTTTTTGAGATTTTAGTCTGGATCCACATCGGGTTCTCGAGTACTCTCATCCTGAGTTGTGCCCAGACAGGTTTTACACCAGGGCAGGCATTAGTCAGTGCGGCACAGTGGGCTTTTCGATCCTCAAAATGTTGTCATACGACGCAGTGCGAGTTCCCTCAAAAAGGGAACATTTCAGGTTATGAATGTAACCATTGTTCTCTGAGAAGGAAATTAGATGCTGCGTTCCTTTACCACACCTCCTAAATGCCTGAGAGTGGCTTTCTTCAGCCAATCAGAAGCTGATGCTGTTGTGTGCCAGCGTACCCTTGTAGCTTCCGTGGTGCGGCGTCACATGCTACTTCATGACGCAATGCCAATCAGGATTGGGCTTGTTTCACACGTGCTTCAGATGCCAGCCACACTGGAGGTGTTCCCCAAAGTGTCGTCATTCGACGCAGCGTCTCGTTCCCTTCTCAGGGAACAATGATTACATTTGTAACCTGAGACGTTTTCAGTCTATATTTCCACAGCATGAACGTAAGATCTTAAGGATTTATGAATGAACCGCTCATTTTAAAATCTTTCTAATCTACTGACATTGTTATGACATCTGCTTCAAACATTACAATGCTCATGATAACTTTCCCTAACTCTACATTAAGTAAATCCACTTCACCAGCTAATTACTCTTTGACAGCGATGCAATAGAAATATACAGAGCTACTGCAATGACGGAAGTTCAAACACAAAATTTTAATGATGATTGCACGCTTGTTTCTCTGTCGCATAAGCTCCATAGGCAGCCAAGTTTTATTGAATTAATTACAATTAGGGTTTGGTGTAGGGTTAGTTGCATGCAATTATGCATAATTTTTGTGTAACTCTGTAACAAGGACACTAAAATAAGGTGTTCACTTTTTAACCTTTGGGGCATGTGTGAATTCTGTGGAATGGTATTTAAATATAGTAAAATGGGTACAATAGAGTTGAGAGTAATACAATCTCCTTAGTTGTCAACTAGTACCATTATTTAATAAATAAACAGACATGGGCCAGGGAATGTGTATAACTGGGTGGTCAATGAATGAATAGGAGTTCAAATTCTATGAAAATCTGTGCTTTCTGCAGAGCTCTGCTGGCACAGATTATGTGTAGTCCTGCCCATTGTCTACCATTTCAGTGAAATACAGAAAAACATAGCCATGACTGATTTTGAAACTGGTCAACTGTTGAACAGCTGGCCTGAGCTCATTCACATACTTCCTTACATCCAATCTAATCTTAAATGCAGTGTTTTCTGAGCCTTCTGTTCATGCTAGGCCGTGTGTTGCACTTCGGCTAAATGTGAGGCCTGGTGTCTGAATGCCGTCTGCTTCCCTTCAGATCTGTTAAGTATTTTTACCTCAAAGATGAAAAGCGAAAGATTAGACAATTATCTCCTACTTCACTCCAACAATCACAGCCAAAGACAACTTCCACTGCAAAATCTGATATCTGGGAGTTTATAAGCTCTTTCAGAGTGAAAAGGTCTTTCTCAGAGGAGCCAGTGAGCTGCTCCAAAGTTTATCGAGCCTGGTTACATTTGTTTAATTCCTTATCTCTCCAAACATGTCGCTGGAATCTGCGCTGCTTTAGGAAATTCAATTATACCCGAATGGTGCTAATGCACCAATAGTGCTTGGTTTGACAGAGAAAGCAACAATATTTACATTACAGTATCAGAATGGGTCCAGTTGCACTTGGTAGGCGCCAAGATTTCCACTTATTGTATTGCCCGTGTTCCAATAACACAATCAGCACTGATGCCCCATTGTTTGAGTAGCACTGATGTAAGTTTACAATAATTAAGTCAGCTCATGGACAAAGGTGCTGGGCTGGAAACGATCAGGTCGCCCACTCATTTCAGCTAAAAAAGGATATTCTGACCGTAAGTAAAAAGCCAGTGGACATAAAAGTGTACTGGAGAAACATGGCAATATTCTTACTTAACATAAAATCAAGTATACTCAAATTTATCAACTTTCAAATAATATTGAGATATATTATTTGAATTATTGCCAAAATTCTCAGTGGACTTACCTGGTTTAGGAGGTTTTCCACCAACTCTTAATATAATAATAAAATGCTTGGAGAGATGATTTTCCAGTCCACTAAGACGCTTGAATCAATCAGTATAATTTTGGTAATACTAATAGCAGCGGTTTTATTGTGACTTCCAAGTATAAATGCCAAAATTGAATGCCAACATTTATTTTACAATGTATGTTAGTACACTTAAAGTACATTCAATGTTCAAACGTTTGAGGTGAGTAATTTTTAAATTTGTTTTAAGAATTGTTGCAAAATATTTCTATTTCAAATAAATGCTGTTCTTTTGAACTTTCTATTCATCAAAGAATCTTGAATAAAAATAAAATGTATCACTGTTTCCACAAACAATATAAAGCCGTTTCATACAACTGTTTTCCAACATTGATTGTTTTACATTTTAAACATTCTAAACCTTCTAGACTTAAAATAAAATAAAAAATCTTACCAACCCCAAACTTTTGAATGCTAGTGTATATCATGGTTTATGCGTATGTTAAACTTCACTATGGTGCATTTTAAAGTGCCATGATTTTGTACCATCATTACATCACTTACCATAGTAACACTACAGTACTTTTTTGCAATGGTAGTGATACAAATTTCATAACATTACTCTGGTGTGCAACATTTTACAATTGTTATAGCTGTAAAAATGCACAGAAAATCTTTGTATTGCTTTGCTAATTAAGTGTACAGACTGGCATACTTGTAAGCATGCAAATAAGTATACTTGTATGAATGACCTTGAAGAGCTCTTACCAGCTCCGTAACCTCCAGCCCCTAAAGCTCCTGTTTGAGCACCAGTCCCAGCAGCTCCTCCATATCCTCCTGCTGAACAAGAGCGTAGTTCATTAGCATCCCTCTTGCATTTATGAAATGCTTTATCTGTGTCTGCTCGAGTAGCATACATTACACACATGGCAAGATGTGACTTCACTGACGGGCACACAGGTGGACTTTAACTTTTATAGGTGTTATTTGAGTATGACAGCTCAGTTTTACTGATATGGTCTGGCAGTAAACACACTTAACAATAGCGGCTGAGATTGAGAACTGATGATAAGACAGTGGTGTTGTCAACCTCAATGGACATCAGGTTTATAATGTGTAAGCTAGATTGGACTTCATTAAATAAAAAGCTACAGAACATTGCCACCGTTATTGCAAATACAAAAGATAAGGTTGTGTGGTTTCATAGAGTTTGTGATATCCAACAGATATTACAAAGATATGATATTGGAATTTTAATTTAGAGGACAGAATTCTCAAAAAAATATTGTGGTTGAAGAGGGTTTGGAACAAGGTGCTTATACTGCAGCCAAACACATTCCTGAATCTGGTTCAGTTTGCTGATCCTGCTGCTGTTGTCATGACTGATGCCTTCATACTCAAGGTCATCAATTGTCAGTTTCATGTTATTTCTACACCAGTTGGACAAAGAATTAAAATGTTTCAGTTAATATTAAGTTTAGAGGTACAACAAATTGATTGATTGTTCGGTTGGTCGGTTGGTTTATTGAGTGAATAAAGTCTGAATGATGTTAAACAAAACAGGATACTGCTCTCAGTGGAGGAGAGAAATCACCCTACAGTGTTCACGGTCAAAGTAAAATGATCTTACCTGCTGCTTTTGCTGCTTTGTATGGGGACGTCCCAGCACCTGTAAAAACCAGTAAGAGTGCAGATGAGTACACATCTCGTCAAGTGTAACCATTCAACTTTACTCACTGTAAAACCTAACAGTTGTTCTAACTAACCCTTTTTTAGTAAACTTTACTTAATGTCCAAGAATTTGTTGAACTTCCTTAAAACAATTTAGTAATCTTTACTGTTTGCATGCTATGCTTTGTTACTCAGAAAACCCAAGTAAAAATGACTGGTTTCAGTACCATTTCGTCAAGCAAAAAAAAAAAGAGAGAGAAAAAAAAGTTTTTTAAGGCGGGGCAATTCTTAATAGACTTTTCACTCATTTTCTCCACTTCTGCAGTTATCTTTCTTTAGTTGCATTCACTCATTTTCTTAAAGTGATCTTGAATGTTAAATTATCAATACAACTAAAACGTTTGGGATAACGTCATGTAAGTTGACCATAAATTAATTTTGATTTCCTAAAATTTCTTCTCTCCATTTTAGTGATTAGCGTTTCCTCTGGTTGTGCACTTGGAACTTCACTTATATTATTATAACTCTCTTCCAGTTGATTTCCAAATGGGAAATTACAGTTATTTATGTTTTCAAAAGAAAAGACATATTAAATAGATTGCTTTTAAAAAGTGACATAATTTGGCACTAAACCAATAACCAATTTAGACTTGGTGTAGAATTTTGGTTTATTAGATTATATCACTAACATATATATCATAAACACCTTACTATTGTGAAACATCAAACTTTTAAGGGGGTTGATTCCTCTCTAGTTGAGCCGGTGCCTTGCAATCAACCTTGCTCGAGTCACACACAGACGGTGCTCTCAACCTCAGACAGCACCACAAAGCGTATGAAACTCTTCTTTGGAAGACATTCAAGAGTTTGGTTTTAGATGCCTAGCAGCTAGTAAACTAGATCTTCCAGCATGAAAAATGTGTTAGTAGTGTGTGACTCGTAGGGTACAAAGGGGCTAAAGGTGCACCGGGGTAAAAGGCAGCAGAGCACTTTTCTTGACAACTGATTTTGATGATGCACTTGAAAATTTGGCTGATCCTTGACGTGATCGCGGCCAACAACGCAAAGTTGATTCTGTGCTAATTTGATCTACTATTTAATGTTTTTAAAAAATGCCATAGATTTATGTAGCAAATGAGAATCGATAAAATTACAGACATCATAATTTGAGACAAAGGTCTTTTTTTTTCAAGGTAATTAAAGCAACAGTTTTTCAATAATGGGAGAATATGTCAAAAGTAAGGTATTTGGGGTAAAAGGCGCCTCTGCTGTTGGGGCGAAAGGCACAGTAATTAACACGATAATAAATAGCTGGCTAAATTTTCAATTTGTTGACATGACATGCTTAGATTCAGATGGTAAATATCATATATCAAGTTGGGTGTCCACCTTAGAGATAATCACCACATTTTTAATAAAAAAAATTATATTGTCACACTTGCTGTGAATATAATCCAAAAGGTGAGAGGAAATGGAAGCAAAAGGAGTTTTAATTAACATGGGAAAAGAGTAACACACTAGCATATCAATATCAACACAAAACCAAGGACTGAAGAAACTGAGGGCTTAAAGGTGCAATATGTTAAATGTTCTGTCCGCTAGAGGTCGCTAGAGGCATATTCAAAACTAAGGCATAGCTTGATGATGCCAAGTTTGAGCGTGGATTCTTGGGACATGTGGTCTTCATCTCAACTGTCATTATCGGGATAGGACTCGGGAAGAAATCATGTTCATGGATGCGATTATTAACGTTACTGTAGTATGAAGCAGAGCCGGAGCGAGTGTTGTGGAGCTGAACGAGGAGCTGGAGAGATTGCGCAACACACGCCTCACGAGCAGCGGGACTTTTATTATGCCACAGTCGCCGGCGCCGCTTCCGTCATGAGTATGAGGAAACGCAGCTCTGTTTATCATATTAGATACATTTGAGAGTGTTGAAAATGATTGTGGCGAGCAGGGCGGGCGAGAGCCGTGAGGGAACGGCTCAAGGCCGGTGACGCGAAAGATAATGAGCTTCACCCACGGAGGAGCTCGGGAAGCATTAAAGGAGGAGCGACGACAGTGAAGGACGAAAGAAAATCCAGGCCTGGTCCTCTCTCGTCCTTCACTGTCATCGCTCCTCCTTTTATGCTTCCGGAGCTCCTCCGTGAGAGACTCGAGGCCGGTGCGCCTCGCAGGTGAAGCTAATTATCTTTCGCGTCACCGGCCTCGCGCCGTTCCCTCACGGCTCTCGCCCGCCCTGCTCGCCGCAATGATGTTATAACGTTACTCTGTGCGTTCGCTCGGCAGCTTCTGTGAGACACTTGTTTGAGACACACTGCAGTAAGATAAATCGATTTTAGAATATCATATTAAATGCTGGATGGCTTGTGTTGATAAACGTCATGCAATTCATTTTAAATCATATTGTATGATGGATAAAATGCTGTATTACTGTTACTAAAAATAAAGCTGCATCTGATTATGCTATGTTAGCTACTTCACAAAATAGTGTTTTTCTCTGAGGCATGGTAAAGCATGGTACTCGCAAAAAATCAAGAAAATTTGATTTAAACAATAAACGTGTTGAGCTATATAACAATAATTAGTTTTCTTTTTATAAATATATCAAAACAGTTGTTCCCTTGTCATTAAAACATGTAATGTATTAAAGCGACTTTGGTGTTTCTGTGGTTTCTACAAAATAAAACCGGAAACCGAGGGTAACGCGAGTATGACGCAATTGACAGGCGACTCCTCACACGTCCCGGAGCCTTGGTTAAAATTGCAATTTTCTCATGATTTACAAATAGTTGCAAACATTTGGAATATTTTAAGTACTCAAGTGAACAAAATATATAACATTGGCCTAGTGGTTTTTGGATATTTTACTGCAAAATTCTTACATATTACACCTTTAAATACACTGGAATGGCAATCAACAGAACAACAAACAGGTGATGACTAATCAGGAACCATAGTAACAAACATGTGGTGGGAAAACTGATAACAAAGAAAAGTAGGTCAAACCAAAACACAGGGACAAAAACTCAAGCAAAATAGAACATACATGTGACCCACATTTAAAAGTATAATAAAATGTAATATTTATTTTGACTAAAATTTAAATTTTCATAAAATTTGGATGGGATCTTTTTTAATGCTTTCAGAATCTTTTCTTATTTTTAAATAATTTTCTTTCTGTATTTTTTTAAATGAATATATTTTAATTACAGTATATTTATTGAACAAAAAGGAATTTATCAAAATAAACAGAAAATAGTGCAAACTTTGCTGAAATGGTATTAAGTATTAACTCAGATATCGTTTGAAACATATTACTTTAGCTAAAGTATTTGTATCAATACTGTGTGCCTTTTTCCCCGTGCTGGTTTTACCCCGTGTGTCTGTGGGGTAAAAGGCACACCTTGCCACCTCTTACATTTATAAGATTTTTAAACAAACAAACCACTTTTAAGATTTATTTTCACACAAAATCTGTTGCTCCATCAATGTTTAATAAAAACATGTATATTTTTTCTGCAATTATACACACATTTCTGTGTGCTTTTAGCCCCGTTTTACCCTATTGCATGTTGTATTCGAAATCCATTCTGTGAGCTCTGATTGAAATCTTAATCATCATGTCTTCATTTGGTATATATGTCTCTATGATGAGCAAATTGGTGAGCAGATCATGGCTGTTATCGGTTATACCTGGGTAAAGTCCAGCACCTGGTAGCAATCCAGCACCTCCTGGTCCTCCTCCAGCTGAACCCTGTGGCACATAAACCCCTGAAACAGAAAAACACCAGTTGTCAGGGTCTGTCTTTTATGTTTCCCTAGACCTAGATGACATCCAAGGAGAAGAATTCACTCTGAGGAAACAAACGAATTCTGAAAAATGCTGAAGGCCTTGAAAAGCATTTCTCTGGACATTTTGCTGATGTCAATTACTCACAGGAGTTCAGAAATCATACGGCCTTCAAGTGAAGTCAAAAATGTGTTTGCAGTCAGATTCATATGAACTCATGCTCATTTCATGTCTTTCTCTTTTTCTTTTCCTGACAAAACAGGACTAAGCACTAATACAACAGAAGAAAGAGGAAAGGATGGACATTACGGGTGAAACTGATGCTTGTGCTGCTACAGAGGATGATGGGAAATCTAGTCATTGCACAAAAAGCCTCATAAACCAGCTAAATGAGTGGGATTTTCTCGCAAACTCTATCATTATTGATCATCAGCAGTATACAAAATGTGCACAAACTGCTATGCATAGTCAGCTTAATGACAAACTCATTATGATTGCGATACAAATTTGTTACTGTCACCACTTAACCCTCTATGGGACTAATTGTGAAATCACAGCTAGAAAAAATAAATTTTTCAAAATTAGTTTTCTACATCTGACCTATTACTTTTTTTTAGGGTGCCGTCATTTTTTAGGCTGGACTCTGTCCTATTAGGTTCAATTATTTTTGGCACATTGTCTGAAACTTCACACACATTCAAATGCATTTTCACTCTCTGAAGAGGAGTGAAAAGGTCTTGGTGTTTCAAAATAAACATTAAAAAGCTTTATTAACATTCCATTTCATCTTGTGCTACTATATTTCATTTGGAACTCACATGTGACAATATAAAAAACTTGACACAAATTCAGATGCAATTTCACTGCCTGGAAAGTAGTGAAACCATGTCTTAGTGTTTCAAAGTGCATTTAAAGATCACCGTTTCTTTCTTGGAATTCCAAATCAATGATTGTAGCACAAGTGAAAATCAACAAGACTCTTCTTTCTCAGTGTAGCCCACACTTTCCACAAGATACTCGATCTTCTTGACCTGTTTAGTCATCATGTTTGGTGTTTGTCAGTGTAGTGAGGCCAATAGGCAGTGGCATCTTTCCTGACCTCTGGTTGTCATGTGGCTCACATTTTCCAAACTGGCATAGGATAATGTATTCAAAAGCATGACTTTCACAACAATCTGTCAGCACCCTCACTGCTTCTATCCTCCTTGATCCTCAACTTCTTCCTTTCTTACTATGACCTTATTTTCTGATGCATTGCCATCATCAGTGCTTTCTGGGAAAAAAAACAGCAAAGGCAAAAAGACTATTTTACTGCCAGCCAGTACAGAACATTATTGCATCTACACTGAAAATGTATCCCCTAAAAGGACCTTGTCATTTATGCATGATGCACAGATTTTTAGTTTTTTTACAAAATGTGCATCAAAAATGACCAAAAAGTTTAGAAAGCACATTTGAATATACAATGATCATTTTAAAAATGGAATTTATATATATATATATTCTAGTCTAGAATTAACTCACTATGGAGCCTTGAGAGCATGTGACCTAATATGTGCTAATGTCTCCTTTACTTCCTTGTTGCCAAAAATGTCAAGCACATGGCACATCGATTGGCTGAATGGGATGCCAAATGATATTGCTATTTTGGTTGAACATTATTATTGTATTTTAAATGCAATTTTCTTAGAGTCATTTATGAATGACGATGTCCCATATCGAGTAAAAGTCTGAACTAATTCAGTGCTTCATAATGAGGGATCATAAACCCCTAGAGGATCATGATGGAACTGCACCCTTTGCGTAGCTTTCATCCTAAAAGTGTACGTAAGCGCAAAAGCTAGATTCTGCGTACGCACGGAAAAAAATCAGATTTATAAAACCATGCATACGCCAGAACCTGCGCACAAATCCCTTTATAAATCCCAGTCAGCGGGAGATTGTGCGTACGTGCATCTCCACCCTGTCTCCTCCCCGAAATCACCATATATGGAGCTTATGGCGCCTAGTTTTACTATGCATAACCTCATCTGCATATCATTTCCATACACGTTCCCATCCACGTGACACCATGGTTAACACCGTCAAAGGTACAAGACATTGGAAAATATTAGATATGGACTATAAATCAACCAGTATCCTCTTTATGTTTAAGAATGAAAATATCAAAAAATACATAAAAACTAAATTGTATAAAATACTTGAGATAAAGGTTTTAGAATATAGTTGATTCATACTTTCCACTGGCCAAATAGTATTTTAATTGTTTTAAACAATTCGAATCAAATTTATACAGTGTTGCTGATAAGGTGAACATGTCTTTTAGGAAGTTTATAGGCTATATTTTTTAGTGGAAACAGATAGGCCTGCTTATTTACTGCAGTGTAAATACAATTGTCTGTCTCGGAGCATCACTGACAAAGTATTTTAAAAAGAAAACATGCAAATCTTACAGATTTCCTCAAATTATGTCCTTCAAATACAGTGGTAATTGTTTGAAGATGCCTTCACACGACATCAACACCTCCTGTAGCTGCGGTTATACAGTAAGCTATTATCATTGGACCTCTTCAAACTGGACAACGGACCGTTCGACCATCGAATCCAGCAGTGTCTTCCATAATATCGAAGTTAAGTGTGCATCACTGATCGTCGTTCTCGCTAAAATATTTTGTCATAACATCTGAAGTTTAGTTTAACGATTGTGCGCCTATCACTCCTCGCTGTCATTAAAACAGCGTGTCACAGGAAAAGTGATCGAAAGTAGCACATCTACTATCTAAATTCATATCATTTCTGTTTAACTTCTGCGTAATGACTGCGTGTAATTTCAGTGCTTATCGCCAATAGTGAAAGTGTAATAATAATGTAAATGTGTATATCAAAATGAAAACGTGTTTCCATGCGAGTTTACATTTTTTTTTATTATTATTATTATTTAAACTGTTATTGTAAACATGCATTGTATTTATAATTATGATTCATAATGAGGATTTAAAGTGGTTTTCCTTCATCTGCCGTCAGTCCCTCAGCTCACCATCGGTGTCGCCAAACTGCTCTGTCTCCAAAATNTCCAGATGAGGCGAGCAGGAGCGCGACAGAGTGGAGATATTCATGGGGTCACACCATTTCTCGTTAATCATGAAACATACACCACCTCCACGGCTTTTACCGGCTTCGGCTGTTCTATCCATCCGTAAAACAGAGAAGTTTTCCGACGGTGTTACAGCAGCGTCCGGGACCGAGGGCGTGAGCCATGTTTCAGACAAACAAAGGATATGACAATGTTTATAGGTTTGGTCTTGGTGGAACAAATCTGCTACGCTGCTGCTGCTGTTGCAGAGCAAGTACAGGACTTGCTACTGCCAATACATACACAATATGCTGCTGTGAGCAAGTAAAACATGTTGCATGTTGCTCAGCTCTGCCCTATAGAGGATGATGTGATTGGCAGCAGGTTGCATTAAGGACCCATCAGCCTGGCCATCTAGAGTTTCATGACAGAACTTGAGTTGAGTTATAACATACTTTGCTCATTACATTTATTGAAACATGAACAACAAAAGAAACCAAAAAGTTTTGTAATGTCATGTTTTATTTGTTTTGCAAAGACACTATAGTATTACCATGTATTCTTTGACATAATATGTAAATATCTTGTTACATCAATATGGTAATCATTCAGTATCATGGTATATATATCAAAGTACTATAGTAGTACCAATACTGTAAAGAAAGGTGAGAACATTACTTGTAGTGGTAGCACTTTATTTTACAGTCCTGTTCCCCATGTACATACTATGCACTTATTTTAGTTATTACAATAACTGGGTAATAACTAGGTACTAACCCTGAACCTATCCCTAAACCTAACCTTTACCCATGTAGTTCCCTTATATTACCCAGTACTTTCTTAGGTAAGTACATGTAAGTGCACATGCTATAAAATAAAGTGCAACCCTTGTAGTCTCAGGGAGTCGGCTACTTCAAGTAAATAAATCCCTGAGTTTGGGAAAGGGCAATTTTGGGTGGGCAAAATGCTATAAGACTACTAACAGCATCCCAGGAGGTCTTGTTAGCTCAGGCATCAATTATGAAGTTACATTTCGATGCCAGACCCGGTTTGCATCACAAAATCATGATGGAGAATATGAACAGACCCTCCAATGACAGAGATTTTTAATAGGTTTTGTATGTTTCTCGAAGGCCATTTAATCAAATCCATACGCCCCAGCTTTTTTTATGTTTATTAGCAGCAATGCAGTAAGCATGGTATTTTATTATGGAGTTGCACGAAGTGCCTGTCATTATTCAGTAAAGGATTATACATGCTTTATTTTTTATTATTATTATTTAAAAAAACACTCAAGGCCACAGTTGTCATGTGAAAGAAAAAGGCACACATGGGAAGAATCATTCACAGTTGGCAGATCAGGTGCGGAGATTAAAACTACAAAAGCAAGCTGTGAATTGCCCTGGCATTGACTTGCAGATGAGGCAGTGAAGAAATGGAACAAATATCTTTATTAAGCCAGTGGAAAGTTTACATATACTGTCATCATGCCCTCTGAACAAGAGGAAACCTTCACATGCTTTGCAAGGACAGAGCATTATCTCATAGCTTCAAAACATGATTAGGGGTGACAAAATGTTTAGTCTGAAGCAGGCTACATTTTTGCTTTTGGAAAAAAAGCTTCAGCTTACACGATAATACCAGCAGGGTTTTATTTTACTTTCACAGCAGTGCAAGTTTACTTGACTTGTTTGAAAAAAAGAAAAAAAAAAAAAGTGCATAGGCCATTCTCAGGAAATGGTGAATTTGTGTGCTGTATGTGCTCTCATGACTTACTGCTGATATAGTTAACAGTTAACTGAACTTTATCACAAAAAAAGAAAGACTTTAAGGTGTCATGACATGAGAAATCAAATTTGTCTTGATCTTTTGACATAAGAGGTCTTTGTACAATTAAAACATCTTGCAAGTTTCATAGCTTAAAATGTCCTCCTCATTATAAACAAAGCATTTATTTAATCAAGCTCCAAAAATGGCTCGTTTGGATATTGTGGGATCTATGACGTCCTACAGGCAAATACATTTGCATATTACTGCCTCCAGAGCAAGACATCAACCAATAGTTGTACGATCGTCGACTGATGCTGTGGGAACGCTTTGAATGATTGCGTCGTGAACCACATGTGAAATCGGTTCAATGGTGTGACGAGGCGTCAGAGGCGGGTGACGTCATGACCAGGAAACTATAAAGCATGCCCAAACAGTGCAGCGCTAGCTTCTGTGTCTTCAGTAAGCACTATATGTGAAATTGTGTGTCTTATTTGGTTTTGTCTGTCTCAGTACAAGCATTATTATGGCGAATAAGCAACATTTCAGATTGTGTGTTCCTCCCGTTACATCAAGGGTGTGGATACACATGATTTGTGTGTTGTGTTTGGGAGCGGAGCATGCACAGTCAGTACTCGAGGGTGCTTGCTGTGTGCATTGTGAACAGTTTCCATTACGGATGCTACGCTTCTGCCGGGTGCCCTTTGAGGAGGGCGCCCAGGCTCCAACATGTTCTCCAACCAATACGACCATATAGGTCGTTTGTCACTTCGATGAAATACAACTCATAGGAGCGTTTACTAAAGTGGCGCCCCATTGACAACAGGACACTTTCATTTTAACGCATTGTTCCCTTTTATCTGCCTCATAGTTCAGGGTTTCGCATAGCTCAACTGGCAGAGCATTGCAATAACAATATGCAATCATGTGATCATGCGATCGTGGGTTCGATCCCAGGGAACGCATGTGCTCATAAAGTGCATATGCACTATAAATCACTAAGGGTAGGTTTAGGGATGGGGGTGGGTGTAGTCGTTAATAAAAAAATGAGTTTTGCTAAATGGAAATAGGAGAAATGGTATAAAAAGTCCACACATTGCATTTAAATGAACACGCATTTTGATTGGTAACGTCATTTCATGACGACAGACGCAACATGACACTGTCTTTATTTTTATGCCCACTAGAGGGCGCATGACTTCAAAACGTAAATATAGGACGTAATAAGGTGCTTGAAAAACGACCTATAGGGTCGTTTTTTTTTGGAGGACAGTCTCCCAGGCTCATACTCCTCATGGTTCAGGTCCCACTGCTGCCGAGGCACAGCAGCGATTTAGGTCATTGGGATCGCAGATGGATCTAACAGAGGGGTTTGAGCCCAGCCTTATCTGTGCCCTCACCTGCTAGATCCAGTGCCTTTTCTCAGGGATCGGAAGCACACGCTGCAGTTTCTTCCACCCCGAGTGAGGCACCGGTGCTACAATTATCTAGCTCTGAGGAGGTGGATATTGTAAGCATTGATGCTGGAGATGTGGAGGATTCGCCACCTCACTCTCCAGCATACAAGGAGCTGGTGGACTCGTGCTGTTGCCAGATTGAACATGAGTGGCCAGCTAAGAAGCAGGACGTTCATCCTAAAAGCAAGTTAGAGGAACGCTTCCTGACCTTGTGGTCACAACCTTCTCATCATGGCTTGACATGTCGAGATCGTAGAGAAAACCAGTCTCTTATCGAGTGTATAGTGCACAAACATCACTCTAGTCACTGGTATTAGACTATAAAGAACACGGTTATGGGTCAATGCATAAGGTGGAAGAGACGCTAGCTCGCTATCTCTCCCCTCAGTCTACATTCTCCCTAAGAGACCCAACATTACCCACCAAACCGGTCAGAACATCTTTGGCTTTGGTGGGTAAAGCTTATTCAGCAGCTGGTCAGGTGGTGTCAGACCTCTGAGGGTAGTCCCCTCTGGGGGGAAGTGGCCAACACCCACTTACACTTACTTACATGCAATAGTGAGTGGACATTGATACTGTTTCCTACGCAATGATGTTAGCCAATCATAACAGTGGACGTTTACTGACAAGCCTTAAAGGAGCCGCACCTTAATAACGGATAATTTCAGAGGGTCAGAATGAAGGTTGAAAATAATCATTTTTCTACATACATGTTTTTTTTGTTTTTGTGCAAAACAACTTTATTAACATCATAAGTAAACCTCAAGGAACATATTAAAATAATTTTAAAAATCCATGTCATGATCCCTTTATGTTTAGTGTTTAACACAGTAGAAAATTAACCCTTAAATGCATACCTCGGGTCTTTATCGACCTGGGACGTCATTCACTACCCTCCTCCTCATTAATTTTTTTAAAGTTAGACATCAGCCTTCTTAGTATTCCTCAATCGATTAATTATAAACTATATAACAAGAAAAAAATCATAAAATTATTTCCCATACATTTTTTGTAAAAATTATATACAGTCGCTAACGATGCGAGTTGTGTATCAGTGTATGTATATTTTTTTCTGCACAACAATAATTGAATCTTTGATGACGGAATAAGTACATTTCACCTTTATTCCACAAGGTGGCAATGTCTGATACTGTCACGGAATGAAGGCAGGATGCAAATGCAAGTTAATCTCTTTATTAGAGCTTCACACACAAGAAAGTCAGAAAGTCCGAAACAGACACATGGGAACATAAACAGACAGCAGGAGAGTGGTAACACAGGGACTTCGATGGACGATGGTGATCCGTGGAGAATGGTGATCGGAGAATGGTGTCCGTGAGTCCGTGAGTGAAATCCAGAGAGTAATCCAACAAGGAACACGAGAAACAGGAAACAGCGGCTAGAAGTCCAATCCAGGGAACACACAACACGAGAACACGAGACACAAACACCGGACTCCAAACAACGATCTGACAAACAAGAGACGAAAGACAAGGCGTTAAATAGGACGATGGTAAGTGCCCGCAGCTGCCGCTGATCAACAATCAGCGGCGACGCCCACACAAAACAATGAGGTGACACACCCACACCATCACACAGACACCAGGATGAGACAACGGATTCATGAACCGTGACAGATACACAATGATGAAGTGATGTTTCATTCAGACAGAAAACGAAAGAATAGGAATATATCAGCAAAACGTAAATGGCTCACTTCCCGTCAGCAAAACTTGATCGGTCACTTCCTGTCCTGCTAAAGGGTGTGTTCAGAGGGCGGAGCTTCTCTCTGCGCTCACCAACCAGCCGAATGGCAATTACCGCAGAGCAAGTACTGAACGCAATCAAATATGAGTGTCACTGTCAGTTGATGATGGATCTGGTGAAGCTGTCAGCGATCAAAATATTGATTTTGAAGATTAGATAGATATAGATGTTTTGTTAGATATAGATCTGGGTCACTAAAGACCCGAATATGTAAGAATGATTGGCGAAACATTCATGCATTTAAGGGTTACTATAAATATATATAAACCCTAACCCCTATATATATATATATATAAAGGTATCAATGAATTATTCTTTATTATATTTTTTGTAACAATTCTCACCAGACAGCGTGAGACCTTAACTGAACTCAAAGTGGTGGAAAATGCGTTTAACGATGCTTTATTTATACATGGTTTTGGGGTAGCCAATGATAATGTAAAGGGTAATTCAAATCAAATAGTTTCTGTTATGAATACTCATATCTAATTCATTTTACAGTGGAAATGTTGCTGTTTGCACATAAAATGCACACCCAGTTAAATATTCAAGAAAGAAAGAGCTGATACTTTTCACACAATGGGCAATGTTGAGTTCAGTGGAACATTTGATGGAATGGGCAATATGATTCTGATCTCCAGTGAAAATATAATTGCCTTTTGGCTGGTTGGTGAGCGCAGAGAGAAGCTCTGCCCTCTGAACACACCCTTTAGTAGGACAGGAAGTGACCAATCACCATGGCAATCATGTCACAGCCTTGTATCAGCATCAAACAGAGGATTTCCTGTCTCCGTTTGAGTGGTGAGAGCCGAGTTTGTTCTTAGATACCTGACTGCAACATGCACGGACTTGGCCGTCCTCGACGACCTTTAGAGCCAGTCGTACACTGTGCAATGAGCAACACTGTAACAGCCTAACCTGAAAATTTGAACTTGAAGACCAGAATTACGTTATGATGAAATGCAAATATGCTTCAGTTCTGTTTAAATGTACATTTTGCTGATAAAGTACTTGATGTGTTACAAACAGCTCATATATTGCACCCACCCCCCATTATATGTTAAATGCTTATTGTCGCTCCTTGTTTTTAGTCAGTCATGCTGAATCTCATTTGTTTTCCTTTTCCATTAGTTAATGAATTTAGCCCTACTTATTGCATTGGGTGTTTTCATGCAGTTAAACAAAAAGCTATTATAAACGCTTACATACGTGTAAATACAAGAAGCCAAAATATATCTGGAAGTTGGCGCCAGGACCGTTTTGTGTTTAAAGCAGACATTTATGACTGCAGTCATAGTCCAGTGCAACTGCTGTTTGCCTTTTCATTAAGGCACAGATTTATTAAGGAATCACGGATGAAACACTGTGATTTTGAGAAATCTAAATTATATCAGTAACGTAATTCACAAAGTCATATATGAATAAATGTTATAAAGCTTTAAAAGGTCATTTAATTGACGCACAGGGAATCATTAGGGCTGTTTTGGTGACTTGTTTGGCAAATAAATGACTGGTATTAAGTTTACACATTCTCTATGTGGGACGACTTGATTCGTATCCAGGTCACGGCTAATTAACACATTAATGAATGCATGACTCAGAGCACCTCGCTCCATTGCAAATGACTGACAGGTTCAACTACAGCGCTTTTTGGAACATATTAGTTTGTTTTCTGGATTAATACTTTCTTTCTTAACTCTTAAAATACAGTATGTCTTAAAATAAGGCCAATTAAAAGAGTAGTTACGTTTCCTAAAGGAATTTGGCAACACCACTGCAGTTGTGCATGCGATAAATCATGTTGACATATGAAATAATACACCATTATTAATTTCCTAATTAACAAATGCATTTATTTAAACATGGTACAGCATCATGAGGAAATGTGAATGCAAATTCTAAATGAATATAAATACCAGTCAAAAGTTTGGATACAGCAACTCATTATTACTCTTTTCCACATTTTAGAATAACAGTTACCAAAACCAAAAAATAGCACAAATAGAAGCATGGAAATTACGTAGTGACCGAAACACAAGTGACTCCTCTTATTTTTGACCTTCTTCTTTGTCTAGATTGCAGCAGTCACTCTGAACAATCATCAACCCATTACATGAGGTGCATCTTGGGATGCTTTTTAAACAGCATTGAATGATGTTTGCTGGACACTGGCTGTTTTTGACTGCTTTTCCTTCACCATCCATTACAACTTATCAATTCATCAAACAAAATTCATCTGTATCCAAACTTTTGACTGTTAATGTACGTGCATACGGTATAAACTGCAACCCTGCAAATGAGCACAAGTGGGCCTGACTTCCTGAAAGAATTCCGTTCATGAGGATTAAATTATAATGATTTTGTAGCTTTGTTTTCATATGCATCCATGCTTTTGAACTCAAGGACTGCAGGCTTAGCTGAGCATGTGGTAGGTAAGTCTACATTTTGTCACATCTTGACACTAGATTCCTATCTTGAAGAAAATAAAAAGGAGGATGACGAACGGCTGAAGGATGTGAGCCTGAGAATTAGAAGAGTAAATCTCTGTGATGGGAAACACCCTTCCCTGCTTTCCTTCTCCTGGACACGAGCCGAGCTGCGGCGTCTCACGACTGCAGTGCAGAGAGAGCGTTAACTTTGAGGAATGCAAAGGCAAATAAACATATGATACACAGACTGTCCTACATTTTTCAAGTGGTTTGAAAGGTGAGATAGAAGGCTGATTTTCCTCTATTCTCCCATTGGCTGAGAAGGTCTCACCTAACCTGACAAACGATACAGACAGAGATAAGCGCTCACTTTTTTCCCCCATATATCAGTGCTAGCCTCCACCAGAAAGATCACATCCAGCAAGATTAGAAAGGTTTGAATTATGTAAACAGCATGAGCTATGGGCTATGAAATAGCCCAGTGTTTCTCAACCCTGCTCCTGAAGGACCCCCAACACATTTTCTTTGTCTCCCTAATCAAACACATCTGATTCAATTCATCAGCCCATTAGAAGAAACTCCAGGACCTGAAATGGGTGTGTCAGAAAGAGGAGACTTTCAAAATGTGGAGTGTTGGGGGACCTCCAGGACCAGGGTTGAGAAAACATTGTGCGCTACAACGATCTCCATGAACCGACAGAAGCATACATCCGTAGGTTTACTGTAATAGGAATGGATTTGCCATTAGACATGCCTTACATATTTTATATGGAAGGGAAACACCACAGGCTCCACATAGCTTAAGCAAATGTTGAGCTGATTGTTCCAAAGTTCCCAATCTATTGGAAAAAAAATAAAATAAATAATAATAATAATAATAATGAGCAACACTGAAATGAGGATGCTGTTTATACCAAAACTTGTAAATGTGTCATAAAAATTGAATTTAATGAACAGCCTGGGGACACTTTGCATCAAATCTTTAGAAATATGATGCCATACTGTACCCTAAAACCCAAACTATACAGTTAATACAATTTCTGATTCAACCTTTTTGTCCATAATTAGAGCATATGACGTCAACGAAAACACACAAGTGGATTCATATGTCATCAAATGATAAGCAACTTTGAAAATCTCTAAAATAGAGACTGGATTTCCAGGCTCACTCTGTGGCGTTCTGCCTTATGACTTAAAGGTGCCCTAAAAACCCTTTTCAAAAGATGTAATATAAGTCTAAGGTGTCCCCTGAACATGTCTGTGAAGTTTCAGCTCAAAATACCCCATAGATTTTTTTTTATAAATTTTTTTAACTGCCTATTTTGATCCATTATTAGAAATGCACCGATTAAGCGCGCGGCCCCTTTAAATCTCCCGCTCCCCGCCCCCGCGAGCTCTCAACTGCCTTAAACAGCAAACTCAAAGTTCGCACAGCTAATATAACCCTCAAAATGGATCTTTACAAAGTGTTCGTCATGCATACATCGATTCCTGTGAGTATAGTATTTATTTTGGATGTTTGCATTTATTTCTGAATGAGTTTGAGGCTATGCTCCGTGGCTAACGGGCTAATGCTACACTGTTGGAGAGATTTATAAAGAATGAAGTTGTGTTTATGAATTATACAGACTGCAAGTGTTTAAAAAATGAAAATAACGACAGTCTTGTCTCCGTGAATACAGTAATAAACGATGGTAACTTTAACCACATTTAACAGTACATTAGCAACATGCTAACGAAACATTTAGAAAGACAATTTACAAATATCACTAAAAATATCATGTTATCATGGATCATGTCAGTTATTATTGCTCCATCTGCCATTTTTCGCTGTTGTTATTGCTTGCTTACCTAGTCTGTTGATTCAGCTGTGCACATCCAGACGTTCTGCCCTTGTCTAATGCCTTTCATAATGTTGGGAACATGGGCTGGCATATGCAAATATTGGGGGCTTACATATTAATGATCCCGACTGTTACGTAACGGTCGGTATTATGTTGAGATTCGCCTGTTCTTTGGAGGTCGTTTAAACAAATGAGATTTATATAAGAAGGAGGAAACAGTGGAGTTTGAGACTCACTGTATGTCATTTCCATGTACTGAACTCTTGTTATTCAACTATGCCAAGGTAAATTCAATTTTTGAATCTAGGGCACCTTTAAAGAAGACCAGGGAGGAGGAAGATCATATCAGATCAAGGGATAACCTCATGACCAAGCACATTCCAGTGAGGAACCATGCCCATGTACTGTCCCGAACAGAGCCCGTCTCAGACATTGGATGGTATGAAAGCTATTCGGGCTGGTTTCGGAACAAATAATTTGGTTTAAGTGCAGGTCTTTGTTTAAATCTTGGCTCCGTCTCCTCTTGGTGGAAGTAGACGGGACACTCACTTTGACATTTACCCTCACTGGAATTTCAATGTGCTATTCGGGAGGTACAGCTGCATATTGGGTCCACAATTTTAGCAAATATAAAGAAGTGAACAGCTTTATCAGACAAAATTCTATTTATTGTAAATAAGACCATTGAAGCTATCATTAACCTGCTTGAATTGCTGTTAACACCACTATGAACAAAGATAAACATGCTGTCTACCCTAAGCACTTCCCTTTAGATGTGTATACAAAACCTAAGTAAGACTGGTCCATATTCAAGAGCACTCCTAAGAGCCAGACACATGTCTATTTTAAATTCTAAAACTCAAATGACATACAGTTCACACCACCCTACATTAAGCAGAATGGCCTTGATGTCTGACGATTTCCCAGCAATGCCATCCTGTGATGGACCGGTGACCGTTGGGTAAATGAGAGTGTGGCAAGTGAGCTGTGTTTCAAAATGCCAAAGATATGGTAGATTAACTGTCAGATCTGTTAACAGCCTCAGACTGTGAATGAGGGGGAGGTATAAATTAATGTAGCTAAATGAAGTCGCTTATCTTTGCAGCATTCCTACAGAGCTGCTGCCAACACTGCAGGAGCCCGATAGAGTGTGGCGTTGAGAGCTGAGGTCATGATATAACACTCTACAGAGGCCTTCTCTTTGCAGGCCTACGCTATTCTGTCTATACAAGGCCACTTATAGCATATCACATCAGTCAACAAGTACATATGCTGGATTGCTAACTGAAGAGCAGGAAACATGGGAGGTATTTCAGGCTACCCGAACCAGAGTAAGGGTTCAAATGGGATGGGTATGATTCATTTCCCTGCTGAAAAATCCAGCATTGCTGGTCATAAGGTATGTTTTGCATGCTGGTTCCCAGCATGGGATGCTGGTTCCCAGCATGGGATGCTGGTTCCCAGCATGGGATGCTGGATGCTGGTTTGCTGGTCACCAAAATGAGAAGTGGGTGTGCTGGTGGACCAGTATAAGGTGTGTTTTGCATGCTGGGACCAGCTTGGGAAAACTTGTGTATGTGTTAAAAGTTGCTGAAGTCTTTGAAGTCACCATTATGGTGATCAGTGATCAGTGTTCCATTATGTGTATTTTAGTTGAGCACTTGGCCCCTGACTTTGGTTGAATTTTTTAGCAGTTGATTACAATATTTCATGCTCCTGACTGCAATGACATACATTCTACTATGTACACTTTTTGGGGTCAGTGTCCAACAGCTGGATTTTGACATTTACCAAATGACCATAAAGTCTTTAAAAACAGCAACTTTCAATTCTGAGCTTTCATTATCAGTAGCTTTTTCTTACAAGAGCTCTTCTCATAACCCCTGTTTATTGAACAAACTGCTCATGATTATGCTGTTATTTGGCGTTTTTCTTTGTTTTCATATCCATAAATGTTTTTTGTTTTGCAATGTACACAAGCTCTTTTTAACTGATTTGTGTATAGATCCTTTAAAACAGTAGACAAATCGTTTGATCCTTTGAAACGTTTCACCAGTAAGAATTTTTACTTTGTTTAAAACTTCAGATGACATTGATTAATAATATAATCATTACTAAAAATTTTAATTTTCAGTTCTACTGTCAACAGAGGGAACATAATGAATTACAAAGTTATAATTATATATTTCAATAAATCATATGTTTTAATCTTATATTGTTTTTCCTTTACATCATTAATGTTGCTTGCACACAGACAGCTGGCCTACTCACACTCAACCCCGCAAGGCCAGCTTCACCAGCTCCGTTTTGCTTGAGAACAGCATGACTATGCTGGACCACCAGTATTTTATCAGCTTAAACCAGCCTGGACCAGCACTATACCAGCACTAGCCATCGTAAACCAGCTTGGACCAGCATGGAATTCATGCTGGTTTATGCTAGATTTTTCAGCAGGGATGTTTGCTGAACTATGCTTTTGCTCATCTCTACTTCAGCAGACTTGCTCTGTTACCATTTGCAGTGTGCTTAATCTGTTAAACTTCAAAAACCTCACTATATAACCAGTTTCCAGCATCTGATGTGCTTTAGATGCTGGCTTGCTCAGAACTACCTTGACAAGCATAGTTTTGCTGGTTAAAATCATGGCTGTACTGCCACCAGCGAGACCAGCACCAAACATAAACTGGCTTTAATGCATGAAAAGCATTGCATGCATTGTCTGTCACAGCCATTACAGTGTTAACAGCGGCTCCAGTCAGCAGACAGCATGGCAAACGCACCATTCAAATCCATCAACACGCCACTAGACATACCACGAGATATTAATTCCTTTCAGGCGAGTACAGCCAGCACTGGAAAACAAGATCTCCAGGATGGAGTCCAGAAAGGCACTCCCAGCACACATTTGCCATAAAGCACCTTCTGGAGGAGTCGCTAATCAGATTGGGAATTCGTGGAGGGGGAGGGGAGCAATTCATCACGATCCCGTCTGACAGCAGAGGTGTGCCATCTGATCTGGCGGTGATTTCATACACCTTCAAGCGGAGCCAGTTGAGTGTCAATGAGGAGGAGACCTAATGGATTGAACTCCTCTGATGTTCTGAGCCAGAGACTTACGCCAAGTGGTGCCTTTTAAAATGCGCTCCCCTTATTTCAGGCTTTTCTGTGTGAAAGGAGGGCTTCTTAATTCTTACAAGACTAGAAGGAAGCAAGACCTCGCTTTACTTTCCTTTCATCTGCCCCTGGCCCTCCTCTCATAGTCTGTGTGTCATTTATAGCAGTTGACATAAAATAGCCTAATTATTTTGGCTGTGGCAGAGAGACCTGGTGCCCGTCTGAGGCGCCGTAATACACTGGAAGCATCTGCACTAATAGCCGACCAGTAATGGTGTTAGAAGTAATGGCTGTTACCCGATACAGTGCATAAAATGATTGCTTGTCATACGGTTACATGTATGACAGACTTCTGAGTGATAAATTACCACAGGAGAGTAAAAGAGAGTGAGAGGGAAAACTTGGCACATGATAATTGGTACTTCCACCAATGGCTCTCTGTTTTGTATAATGTGGCTGCCAACTGCTTAGGTGTGCTTACACAACCGATCAAAAGTTTAGATACACTAGACGTAATGCCAGCTCCAATAAAGCAAACAGACTCTGTGATCCCACAAGATCATTATTTAACGACAACAATTATTGCATACTTTGTAACACTATATGTTTTAACTTGAAGTCTCACGGTGGGTGCTCTTGTGCCCTTGAATAAAGCGTTCATAGGGTCAAAGTAGTGCGTGATGTGTGCCTTTTGGCTCCAAAATGACATTCCTTCAGCTCTGACATAGGCTGTTCCATGTGTCAAGACGATCACCATTTAGCAAGAAAGGAAGAAGAGAGACATTTAGGTTTTGTTTAACCCATTGCAGGAACAGCAACGTGTCTGGTGACATAGTAACTTCCCAAGGCCCTGATATTCCCACCTGCCCCATAACTCACTCACACCAGTAAAGAAAACATTCCACCTGCACGAGCTGTCCAAACAGATTCGCAGACTCTGAACTTTGAAATTCAGATGAAATTTTTGGTAACTGTCCAGTAGAGAGGTCATTTGATAATAATGCACCTAGAAAGCAATTTATGCATTGCAGACAGCACTGAACAAACTCCCTATGGAGTCATGGGGGTCGATATCAGGCTCTATTGGCTCATACACCTTGTCCTACAAACAGCATTGCCTTTTGCTTTGAGTTGGTATTCTAGAATCAGTTTGGCTCATTTCTAAACACATTCCCCATTCACGGCTGTGACAGTTTTCACTCTCTGCACGCAAATATCACAGGTGCCCTACAGATAGGCAGACCATTGATTTGGGTTACACTTTATCTCAGTGGTCCACTTTTGACATTCTACTAACTATGAGTAACTATACATTTGAGTATAAGTTAGTTAGTTGATATATAGTTGACAAACTATAAGTTTCTAATGGTTAAAATATCTAAAGTGGACCGTCGAAATGAAGTTTTACTGCGCTTTCTTATGGAGCTTGAGACGTATGGAGGAAATAGCTGAGCTGTTTTATGACTTCAGATTCATTCATTAAAATGAACATAGCAGACTGCTGAAATTAAGATGCGGACCTGATGGCTTTTATGGAAAACATATCACAATTGCAAATCCTCACAGGCAACACAAGCAGTATTTCTCCGTAATAAATTCATTCAGCATCAGTGAGACTGTGCCGAGAGAGGTCTCTTTTAGGAGCAGCCTGGAAACGCATACATCAGCGAGTGCCGAAGAAAGTATTTTTGTGAAAATAAATAAATCATTGTGAAATACTCTGGCTTTGTTTGGAAACTGGGAACAGACCCCCACATCCCTTCCAATCACGACTAAACATTGCACAGACGCACATCCAAGAACATCAAAACAACTGCAGTTTAATGACGGGGCCAAAACGGAGTTGGAAATTTTTTGATTTCCCCCTCTTATATTGCATCGCTCTATACCACAGTTTGCCTTCGTACTTGCAAAGTCAGGCTCTGAGTAAACTGCAACAGCACACAGCATACGCTGTTGCTGACTGGAGCCAAAGACACTGACCTAATAGGCACTTGCGCGGCTCACTGGACATCGATGTCCACCGGGAAGGTTTTTTTTTTGTCAAATCTACACAAGCTGACAGAAAGAGTGCAGCTGGAGCCTTCAGAAATGCAGTACACATGAGCTGTGTTTTCGATTAACAAACTCATCACAACCCTCCCCATCAGCTAAGCAAAGCGCTCTACGATCGAGGCAACGGCCTTCAAGAGAAACAACACTCATCACATTCATATTCCCAGTCGAGCATTCTGGCACTTGACGCATGAGAACGTATGCTAACATCTGTAGCTGAGATAATGTTTATGACATTTTGTTGTAAAATCTCTGCAGCCTACATTTGGTGGTTTGCACTACAGAATTGCAGTTCAGCTTAATGATGTACACCATCTAACCATTTAAGATCACGTCTATGCCTCTGTGATGTGAATATGTATTTACCACTAAAGTTGAATATTAGTTGGAATCATGTGACTGACCAAAGCACTGCTTATACTTTACATGTACTGCCCCTGAATCATATCTTACTTTACTCACAGAAATTGTTTTCTCAGAAATGAATCATCCATCTTTTGGTTTGAAACTGACCTGGATCTTATTAGGCAAAAGCAAAACTTGTTTAAATATGGATCATGTGAATGTCACCACTCCAATTATTTCCCATTAATGTGGACCAGATTCTTCAGTAAACAGGCATAGTGGTAATGCTCAAGATCTGAGGGATGCCCCTGAATTGTAATTTTTTTTTTTTTTTTGTGAGTTATGTATTATAGATTCTAGAAGATGTCATCGCTTTGTAATATCGTCACCATGCCACTTAAATGTAATAAAACTCATTACGCTGCATGCATGACTGCTTGCATGTTACTAGTATGCTATCACCTCAAGGGAAAAGGCATGACTAAAATCATGAGTAAACATAACCACCTGCAGTGCACGTCGTAACTTCACTTTCTGCACAATGCACACTTCTGTTTATACAAAACGTGCAAATCACTTGGGAAGCCCACAGGGTCCCTTCAATGCCGGTAATGTTTCTCAGGATCTCCTATATGAGCCATCAAAGTGCACACCACCTACCTCCTTGTAGCGAAGGACTCAGATGTATGGTGAGGAAGAATCCGAGAAGGAGCAACGCAGCCCTCCTGTTAGCCATCTCGCTCCAAAATGCACTGGCCCTCCCCGAATCAGCTGGTTTTATTCTCCAAGAGCTAATTACCACTTCAAAAATGTCTGAAAAAAATGAAGAGGGGAGGAAAAAAGAAAATGACACTGGACACGACGTAATTAAGAAAGGGCAAAGCCTTTGGTTCGATGGATCATTGCACTTTTTTCTCTTCTGTGTCTGGTGTTGCTGTTTTTATTCTGGTCACTCCTGCCAAAAAAGCTGAGTGCTGCCAGAGAAAGAGAGAGAGAGAGAGAGAGAGAGAGAGAAATAGAAAGAGACATGCAGGGAGGAAAGACAGGAGAGAGGGGAGGGAAGGACGAGAGAGAACAGGAGAGACAGGGAGAGCGAGAGACCCTGCTTTCCCACTCTCTCGTCCAAGAGGAATTTCACTGTCTTGCCAGACATTTGCATGGACTTTAAGAGGACTACACGTTTTTTTTATGAGAGCAGAGGAATAAAACAAAATCAGTACTTGGAGAATGATGTTCACCCCATCTCTGGGTTTCTTCCTTACAACCACTCACACACATCGATCCTCAGCTAGTTACAACGGCTCTCATTCCTGTAAAATGACGAGTCTTTTTTTCCAACGGCCGCTCAGAAAAGGGAAACTCGCCCGATGTTTGTCTATGAGGCTTGGGGGAAATTAAACCCATTGTTCTGTGAAGGGCATGTCGAACACTTTGTAATGCATCGGTTACACCTGCCAGGAATAACTGCAATGATACTCATTACATATAAAAGTGTGACTGCTTGCATATTATCTGAAATGGGAGAACTCCATGAACCATTTCAAAAATGCACATAAACTTGTTGCAAGCTGAAAACAAAATTGATAGAAATGATGGTCAGGTATAAGAAGAACAACTCTTGCTCAAAAGAGAAACAATCTGAACAGTTACAAGAAAGCATACATGCTCATAAACATGAGTATCATGTGCTTGTGATGAGTGGATGAGAGTCAATAGAAAGAAAGACAATTTGATGGGACAGAGAGATGCTCTGGAATCATTGCACTCATCCCCACTCTAGTCCTGAGCTAATTGCCAACCCTAAATTCTCAGTGAGGATTCAGCCATGGCCAGAGGCCTGTGTATGTGCACTGTACTTATTAACTAGAGTATAAAGACACTTGACTAGCAGAGACATACAACCAGGACTCCAACCAGATTGAGAAAATTAAAACCTCTCGAAGAAAGCTGTATTAAAGGAACATATCTTGCTCCAGGTCGCACTCGTATGCGTTTAGTGTTTATTCTTTTGACTAAGATCATTATTTATTTGACTAAAACAATCAAGGCTGTTGGTCACATGCAAAGAGAGGAAGCATTCAAGACACAAAAGTTCCTTGGAATAGATGTAAAAAAAAAAAAATCCATCATGGCCTAGAGTCCAAGTTGTGTTTGTTTTTTAATCTTTTTCAGTTGGAGGAGCCCTTTGAGGCATGGTGAAGATGTTTTCCTCAAGGAAGCTTTGTCTCCACAGATGTGAATGTCTCCAGTATAATTTTTCCCAGGAATGATGTAAGAGGGAAAGGAAGGGGTCACTTTGAAATCCTCACAGCTAATGAAACAGATAGATAAAGACAGATGGACAGACAGAGAGAAAGCAATTCTTTTTAATCAACAAGCACAGTTAACTGAAAGATCATTATTTTTTCCAATAGAGCTTTAAAGGATTAGTTCACTTTAAAATGAAAATTGCCCCAAGCTTTACTCACCCTCAAGCCATCCTAAAGTGACAAATCTTTGAAAGCCTCTTCAACAATTCCTTTCACCCAAAATTCTCTGTCCACTTTATGTCTTTGATTTAAAGTAATGCCCCAAGTACCTCTTGATTATTTAGTAAGAATAAGATATTTTATATAACATTATTTAGAAAATATATAAAGACATATATCAATGACCTATCATGGCAGATACGTCACATTTGATGAGCTAGTGCTTTTTGAATGAGGAAATATGTCTGTAAAATGTATACAGTATACCATTCTCACATCCAAAACAATATAAACCCTTTTTATGAACCGTTTTCCGCATCCTGCACAACCACATTAGTCCTGTGTTTAGCTTAAGGATAATAACTTTTGCCTAATGTGCCAGTGTTTAGACACAGAGTGCATTTTTTGGAAGTCAAATGCCTTTTCCTCCTTTTTTGTCGGCTTTTCTATTTTAGCTCACATCTGGTGCGTGTCCTTTCAGCATCTTGAAGATGCCAAAAGACTCTGCTTGTTTATGAATCCGAGGAGTATGCGAATATTATCCAGACCTGCATTTGTCATATAGTTAAGTTGTTAAAACATTCAACACTTCATTCTAAAAGTCTGGACATATCTTGGAATTTTTGTGGTTGTATCTAAGAAATTATAAGGCAAGTTTAATTCACTCTTTGTATTATACACAATGGTTATATTTGAGCAGAAAATGAATTCATTTTACATATAATGTCTTACATTTGCTAAAGAGAGGATAGCGGTTAGTACATAATTGCTCAATTGCCTGCAATCACAGTCAATTTATTGCTGTGTAGATTGGCTGTACATTGCGTTTGAAAAGACAATGTTGTGATCTTCGCTTACTACAATTTAAATCAGACTGTGAAGATAGATACAGTAGTTCACATAGATGCTATGGGTTCTAACAAGCTGTCAGTAAGCCTACAGTGATAGAGCAGTGCCTTCAGAAACAAACTAGTCTCACAGTGCCCTGCTCAAAGAATAATACTTTGCTTGGGCTTTAGGCTTCATTTTCTTTGGCCTATTCTTACTGTTGTATTTTTAAACATGATTAAGTATTTCCTTTCTATGAAAATGACAGTTTTTTTCCTCCAAATCTAGAGTGAGCACTTCACCCAATATAACATTGTATGGAAATTGATAAATAACTATTCGCATACGTCACATTTCACCCCTTAAAAACATGAATCCAGGATCCACTGACACAGGATACATGCTTTTCATAATGTGGCCTGCTGTCACATGTCCCTAGCAGTCCATGAAGTCTAAAAACATGACTAATGAAGAACTCTGGCAGATGGTAACTTAGGTAGAGACAAAGTGTGAAGCTTTGGAAACCTGTCTATAAGAGTAAGAATAGTGGTGTTACCCTCACTGAGCCCAAATGCACTGCAAGTCCACTAGATTCCTTTTTTATCTGGGACTAATCTATCCATGTACACTCTGTTTCCTGATATATAATGTTTATGTTTTATAAAATAAATGCATCTCGGAGGCCTGGCCACACACCTACTGCATCTGTCTTCACTCATCCCACCATAATTACCAAACCGATTCTCTCATATCTCAAACATGCCCACAATTCAAGATTTGAAATCGTGGTGCATCACACACTAGAAGATATTATGATTATCATGGCAGAGGGAGCACCTCACACGATCTCATACAAAAGCGGATATAAACAAAATGCATATTGTCTGTTCTTGGGGTGAGATTTAACTGACAGTTTGTTTAATGTTTACCATTGATTGGCAACACCAACAGCATGTTAGCTTATAGTGCTAGCAGCTTTCTACACTCACCGGGTATGTTCAAAACTTAGACAATTTCTCTCCAGCTCTTCTCTTTGTCTGTATGGTTGTTGTATGTTTTCAAAAACACGCTATACAGGCAGTCGTGCTGTTGCCACACTTACACAAGCTGTTCCTCAGTCTCTGCTGTCCAACAGACCTGTACGGCAGCTTGTTTTACTGTCTCAAAAGTTCTCTCATTCACCTCTATCTTCTAGTTGACTTGTCTCTCATTGGCTATTGTGATAGTACTGACGTAATCATAGTCATAATCATTTCAGTTTAAAATCATAAATATCAAACATGTTTGATATTATTGGGATCGTTGGGTTTTAAGATTTTGATCTGTAAACTCCTCGCATTACCAGATAATCTATGTTGAACATCAGAACAAACCAAGGTCCAGGACACAATTTTTTCTCAGATTGTTGGGAGGGGTAAATTGGGGATAAATTGGCCTAAAACTCCTGTTGTCTGAGCCCAACTTAAGGTGAATCAAATACACAGATGTATAGGCCAATAATCAGTATCGGCTGATAAGAGCAATTATTTTTACTATCGGCCATCAGCCATCGGTTGATTGTTTAAAAACAGCCAATGATCAGGTCTGATTATAGGCCTATCCTGTCAATCAAACATGTCAGACTGCAATTCATACTTGTGATGAATTTAGGGCTGTCGAAATTAATGCTGCAATTTACCCATTCCTGGCGAACATTCTAGAAGCATATTAACATAGCTGTAGCTATGTCTACGCTATCTCCTCCAGACTTATTGTGCTTGTGGGGGTGACAATAAAAAGGTCACAAAACCTAAGAATGATCTCACAGCTTTGAGTCCTTAGACCTGCGAGCCAAAATGCCCTCCCTAAGATCCTTCTTAGGCTTTCTACGGGCACGATGCTTCGTTCCCCAACTCCTTGTACTGCGTACTGGGTCAGAAGGTGTTGGGGGGCCGAGGGACCCTGGAGACGGAGGGGGATTAACTTTTTAAATGCCGCAGACTGAACCCTCGCCTCTCTGAACCTCTTGACTACCATATATATGGCAGTACCAAAGAAGCCAGAGGGTTAGATTGGGGAAAAAGATTACTTTCTATGCCTGAGAAGTTCAACCACAGATGACTTTCCGTGGCAACCATCACAGCCATAGAACAGTTGATGTCTGCTTGGTGGCATGGAGGGCAAGATCTTTGGATCTTCGGAAGTCCAGAACTGCCTCTGGAGACAGTCCCTCCCCTTGGTCCAGGTCATTCAGAAGGTTGGCCTGGTAGGCCTGCAACAATGCCATAGTGTGCAGGGCTCCACTGCCCTGACCCACCAGCCTAGACGTTATTTGGCACAGCTTAGAAGGAAAGACAGGAACCTTCAGAGACGATGCCACACCAGGGTAGCCCACAAGCACCTCTTCACATAGTCTCTCCACATTTGAATAATTTGACACGAAGGAGGTTACTATGTGAGTACTATTTGTGTACACTCACAGCAAAAACAAAATGTTGTGCTTTTTGCAAAATAAAGAAAACTAACATGATGCGAGATCTGCAGTCTCTTTCTCAATGAAGTCAATTCTGATACTCTTAAGAAAATAAACTGTAACTTAGTAAATACTTATCACACAAACATGAGATATATGCCTAAAGAAAGGTTAATATGTCAGGTCTTAAATAATGTAAGTCAAATCGAAAACAAATATTCTCAAATACTGCAACAGAGTCAACGTCAACTCGAAAAACGACAACATTGTTTTGAGACGCAGTGAGGAAAAATCCTTGAAGAAGTTACCCTTAGAGGAAGAGCGCGACTTTCAGTTTTATTTTGAGGATCAGCTTGATTAAGCCGATGATTGTGAATGGTAAGTTTTTTTATATTCTTAAGTTCTTTATTCTAATCATGATATAGTGTCTGTGAATATTAAACCGCAAAAAGACTGTTTAAATGTGAATCCTGCATGTTCTGTGTGTCTCTGTGTGTGTGAATAATTTTCTTTTGTTTGTTTGTTTTTGTTTTTTGCAGGCTTGATGAGCATGAAACTTCTTTCAAAAACATTAAAAATAGTGTAATATGTCCAATCTTTTGACCGGTACTGTATATAATTTAAAATATAACAGGCCTATACAAAATTTTCTTCACATGATGTGCATACGTGCATGCATGAGATCACAAAAATCATGTTTTCTGTTAAGAGTGGACATTATATTAATGTTAATACAATAGTTGATATGATCCTGTTATCAGCATGCTCGTAGAGGGTTTTTCTCTTTTATCTCAGATTTGAGAATCACAGTGACCAGGTATTGGCCCACATTGGACATTCTGCATGAATATGATCACTGACTGGAAGCAGGAAAGTGGGTTTTTTTTAGTTTTTTTTTTTTGTCTCTCCAGTGCATAGAAACACCAAAAACCTTGGAAATGCCAGGTATGTGATGTTCACATATATCTTTGAACAGGATTTATTTCCAGGTATAACTGTGTACTCAAAATGTGCCTTTGACTCTCATTTGTATTGCTAATTAAATTCTAAATAAACTACAAAATAAACTACTTTGTCCTCATGTTATTTCTTGTAGTTCTCTCTCACATACCTGAATGAAAGGCTCATCATGCGGGTCATTGTCTCCTCAGGTGCAAATCACAGCATTATTCAGGATTATTTATGCCTCCACGCAAAGTGTCTTACAAAATGTAAATCAATATATTGTTTTATGTAAATAAGTAGGCAGGATGATTTTCACATCATTTTGAAGCAAAAAAATCTAGGCTTCACCATTCAGTACACAGACGTCGTGTGGACACAAATTCAGTATGTGTTTGGGGCCTTATTTCAGTAACTTATTTTTTAGTTTTTTTCAAAAACCACGTATAAACGTTATTATATTTTGGTGTTACTGCAGAAAGATCTGGAAACTCTTCATGAATGCCATTTCAGGTAAGGATGAGGTCAGGACAAACTATAGACAGTAGGAGTGAGAGTATGGTCTCCAGCAGTTCATGCTGTTGTGGGCTCAGTCCACATGAGAATTATGTTAAACTAGACAAGGGTGAGCCAGCACAACAGGTATCTGGGGGATTCTTCATGATGTCCTTTTACTGAGCATGAGGCAACATATTGCCAGGGTTGGGCACAGTACAGGGAAGGGCTGTGGGAATTCTTATCTGATACTCTGCTTGTGACTGACAACCCAGATCAATTTGCATGGTTTCAGTATTGATGCCATATGAATATAACATTACAACCAGTAATATATTGGAGCTGTGGTGAAAAAAAAAAAAAGCTCTTTACTGAAAAAGCTATTTTGACAGATGTCGTCAATAGTGTCATAGTCTCTTAGCCAAACTTTTGACTATCAACATAAAGTCTGGTCTATATTTCAAGGGGTTTTATTTGGGCCAAAATGGCCCAATCAGACAGGAAGGGGCCATATAACTGACATGCTAACCGCAGGTGGATACATCTGAAATTGGATACCACACTACAATATAATGCAAAGCAAATATAAGAGCAAAGCAGAATCTATGTGCTCAAAAATATAAAGTTTACAAATTTAACTAAAATATATTTCAAAGATTTTTGCCATGAACTTCACAAACTGGCAAATTCAAAGTCTGGTTCTTCCTAGAGCAGTGGTTTTTATGCTGCCTTCATATGCTCTCGGAATTACTGTAAATACGAATTTCCTTGGTAAAAATTGTACATGAACGGCCACTCATTTTGAAACTTGAATGCGATGAGCTCGTAATCATGGCTTCAGAAGTGGGAAATATGCAAATTTCCAATAGCAAGTGAAGGCAGCATTAATCTTGGACCTGGGGACCCACCACTCTGCACATTTAGTATATTTCCCTTATTTAGCACACCTGACTTCTTAGGAGGGAGCTCCATGAACTGAGCAGAGTGTGTCAGATAGCGGTGAACCAGAATTGAAAAAAACACTGTCCTAGAGTAGTCAAATCTAAAGGACATTGTTGGAATCAGATGGGTGCCTTGATA
>RJVU01011952.1:177067-290609 GCA_003731715.1 Anabarilius grahami | reverse complement strand
TTCTGGGCTCTGGCTGGACTGTCCCAGAATATTTTTTTTGTAATTTCTTCAGGGATTTTCTGCTTTGTCCATTGTACAGGAAGAAAATGTGTCTCCAGTCTAAATGCAGATTTGCAGAACTAGATGACTAAGATTTGTCCATATTACTTCTGGTTGCACTTGATGGCAACAAGTTTTCCAGTCCCTTTAGCTGAAATGTTACCCCAGAGCAGGACGGCCATCACCATGCTTGAATGAAGAGATGGTGTTATGCCATGCATGTGCCATGCATTGGTTTGTGCCAAACATAATGCTTAGCATTCAGGCCAGCTCATCAGACCATATTTTTCTATCGTCAAAAGGTTTCAGGTTTTGGGTTCAGGGTTCAAAGCAAACTACCAGCATGACTTAATGTTGGCCTTTCTCAGATGTGGCTTCCGTCTAGCAACTTTCCCAAAGAGGCCAACTCCATTAAGTGCTGAAGAGTTTGTTGATGTCTGGACAACTTCTGCCATTTTAGCCAAATAGCTCTGCAACTCTGTCAGTTTTCTAGACAGTGAGCCATCTTGTATGGTTGCTCAATTCAGATGGCCTGATCTTGGTAATGGTCAGAGTTTATGCCACATTTCTTTTCCAGTTTGTAACAATAGAGGTTTTAAACCATTACAACGTTCTCTATCTTTTCTGAATGCATTTATTAAGATCTGTAGACAACTTAATTATGTTAAATATACTTACATTTGTAAAATGTAAATTAACATAATCCTTTTATGTTGGGACTATGTGAATCATTTTTGTTGACAACTAACTGGGCAATGGATCTTTAGTTCCCAGTAGAGGCATCGTGTAGTAAGTAAGTAAGTATTTATTTATTTATTTATCAGATTTAGCTCTCTGAGATAAATGCAGAATAAGCCTTGGGCTCTAAATAGTTTGTATATGTTCTAATTTAACTGGCATATTCACCATATCATCCAGATTGTGTTACATCTTGTCAGCTTGACTTGTCTGCTTGAAGCGAATAGGCACCTTTTCAGTTAGTAAACATTAGCTATGTTTCCATCCAAAGTTGCGTATTTAATTTGTGTGCAAATTTTGAATATCGCATAAAACATTTGCGAATAAAGCAAAATGTTTCCAACCAGTGAGTCAAAGAAAACAAAAACGCCACTTCCTGATATACTGGCGCTAAATATCACTAAGCAAAATGGAAGCTTCTTCAAAAGAAGCCATTGTATAAAATAATTTTCATATATAATAAATTATTTGCATGCAGATGAAACACAATAAACTGAATAAACAATAAATGAATGTCATGTTATCTTGCATTCAGATACCTAGTATTTGTGAACGCAATCTTGTGAGGTGCTTCTGGGAGGGAATTAAACCGAACCACTTTAACAACAGACTTTGCTCAGGCATTACAGAATGACCCAAATCAGCATTTCAGATGCTGTGCAATGAGATCGGTCCGCTGGTTGGTCAAGTTATGCTGTTACATTGCAAAGTCACTTGTCTTTTTTGAAGCGCATCGAGGAATTTATTCAGTAAAAGTGTTTCCATCGTAGTTTATACGCATGTTTTCGTGTCGCATAAAAAATGTATCCTACTCATTTGAGCGCATATGTTTTTTATGCGCATTTTTTAAATTCATGCTCATCTTGGTCTTTTCATCCAGCGTTTTTTTATGCGATATCCCAAAATGCGCATAAAAATAGGTGGATGGAAACATAGCTACTGTGACCTTTTTGTGGGCGGAGCTTAGGTGGAAGTAGAACAATTCCCCTGACCACTTCACTGACACTAACTAGCAACCAGAATGACTGGAGAAAATCCGATTTTATCTGAATATGTAAGGTCACTCATTGTCTGGGACTTCTAGTTGCGAAGTTGCTTATAGTTAGTAGAATGTTAAAAGTGGACCATCGAAATAAAGTGTAACCAATACATTTACTCAAGTACAAATTGAAGGCACTTGTACTTTTACTCCACTACATGTCAGAGGCAAATATTGTGCTTTTAACTCCACTACATTTGTCTAAAAGCTTTAGTTATTTTACATACAAAAATGTGTCAGGAGGATGAAGTGTTCCTTTTCTGACTTTGTAGAGAAACGTGGTTCTCACCGGACAGCCATACTACAAACATAATGATCTCACAGAATATGATGCATTGCTGTAGATGCTGCTGTAGCTGTAAAGTAGTTCAACCTGAAACCTCTAAAAAAGCAACACACATATTAATGAAGCAGTTACATTAATCCAGAACATCAAATATATTAGTAAAACACTGGCAGGGACCATTTCACTGCACGAATACTATTACTTTAAGCACTGTAACTATATTTTACTGATAGTACTTACATACTTAAAAGTAAGGTTTTGAATGCAGGACTTTTACTTGCAGAGGAGTATTTTCAATGTGTTATTATTACTTTTACTCAAGTAAATGATCTGAACACTTCTTCCACCACTGCTGAGTACTACTATAAACCGAATGCTCTACACTCAATTAAAACACATTGCATGTTCATTTTGGTGTATATTCATAGAATGATCTAAGATAATGTGTGTTAAATATTGTTGTCTTATGTCATCCTCTAGAATTCACAGATGGAGACATCCAAGAACTATATTTGATTTTTACCAGCATAGAAAACTGACACTGACACAGCATCTGAGTCTGAGTTAGATCATCCTCCAGAGTTGCGAGAGCCACTCACTGACTTGTGCAACCCTATGCTCAGACAGCAGACACACGTGGACATCAGAGAGAAATGTGAGGAAGCCTATCTCAACATGAAAAGAAACTTCCACCCTGACCAGTGTGAGAGACTTGAGGCCATCACAAATCTGCAGGCCAAGTCCCAAGACTGGCACACTCACAGGGCAGGCAGGATTACCAGCACAACATTTTATAGTGTGTGTAAAGGTGACCATCTGCACAAAACCACCCTGGACAAGAAGGAAATTGCTAGGGAGTGCTACACCAAAACGGTCAGCAAAACCCATCAAAATGTAAAGGTTAGTCTGTGGTTTTGTGATACGACCTGATGAACCACACCTTGGCACATCTCCAGATGGGAAAGTTGTGTGTTCCTGCTGTGGGGAATGAGTCCTGGAAATCAAATGCCCATATAAATACAGGGAGGGCCTACAGGGTGTCACAGTCACTGAGGATTTCTGCCTTGACCATGAACATTCCAACTAAAGAAGACACACTAGTTCTACCACCAGGTTCAACTCCACATGTTTGTCTGCAATCTCCAGTACTGTGATTTTGTTCTGTGGACAACTCAGGAGCTGGTTGAAAATCACATCCCAAGAGACGAAGAGCTCTTACAGAAGGATTTACCTAAAAAAAAAAGCAATGTATTGTATCTTTTATTCTGCCAGAACATCTAAACCACAGACAAAATCCTGCACTTCAACCACCAGTAGTTTGCAACACATGTGAAAATCCAGAGTTTTTGAAAAATGATTGAGTGTATGAGCAAACATTTCTTTCATTATAGTTGTGCACAAGTGGAGGCTACAGAATTGGCAGTCGCTGCAGTCGCTGTAGATGAATACACCTGACTCACCTCATCTTAACAGTTAGCCATGAAGATGTAAATACTGTATTTTTCTATTTCAGCAGGCAATAATTAGTATTTGTACAGCTACATGAGTGTGAGCTGGGCCAAAATACAAAAAAAGTTAAACATTCAATGTGATTGATAAGGTATTGTTTGAAGATGTACAGTATGCAATGGCCAAAGAGTTACTTTAAAGTGTATGCCTCCTGTAAATGATGCAAATTTAGAGTGACATTACAGTAAAATTTAAAGTAAAATGTGAATATTTTCTAGAAATAAATATTCCAGACACTGCAAATTAATTTTTGAACTTTCTGTATTTGATTATTCTTTCTTATCAGGTTCTTAAAGGTGCCCTAGAAAACAATTTCACAAGATGTAATATAAGTCTATGGTGTCCCCAGAATGTGTCTGTGAAGTTTCCGCTCAAAATACCCCATAGATTTTTTATTATACCATGTTTTAACTGCCTATTTTGGGGAGTAATTAAAAATGTGCCGATTAAGTGCGTGTACACCTTTAAATGCTCGTGACTCCCATTAAACATTGTGAATAAGTTCACACATAATATAACTCTCAAAATTGATCTTTACAAAGTGTTCGTGATGCAGCATATCAGATCACGTAAGTATGGCATGTATTTTGTGGATGCTTCATTCTGAATGAGTTTGATAGTAGCCTATGCTGCGTGGCTAACGGGGCTAATGTTTAGCCAAGCATTCACATAATGCCTCTCATACCAGATCAATTGCACATGACTATCTTTGCTTAATGTTATGAACAGCAGCTACTCTAATTATTCTCCATTTGCTTTTCTGTTTGACCTCGGGACGGGTAGAGAGGACATCAGCCTCAGTTTGGATCCAGCCTCTTAAGAAGACCTCAGATGACCAACACCTATGAAGAGACGGCGACAACTCCTGCGAGGACTTCATAAGACGCAATCATCTGGACCAACATGCACATCGCCCAATTTCTATATCCTAATTATTGTTAATATGTAATTCATTTTTCCATGAGCTCATTGCTTCTACCTTCAATTAAACTGCTAACAGTGATTGTAAATTAATTGCCTAAATTATTACATTATTTGCTAACTGCATTCTTTAAATTGTAATGTTGACATGCATTCTCTGTAAAGCTGCTTTGAAATGATATGTATCATGAAAAACGCTATACAAATAAATGTGAATTGAATTGAATTTAATGTTAACGTTACACTGTTGGAGAGATTTATAAAGAATGAAGTTGTGTTTATGAATTGTACAGACCGGAAGCATTTAAAAATGAAAATAACGACATGGCTCTGGTCTCCGTGAATACAGTAATAAACGATGGTAACTTTAACCACATTTAACAGTACATTAGCAACATGCTAACGAAACATTTAGAAAGACAATTTACAAATATCACTAAAAATATCATGATATCATGAATCATGTCAGTTATTATTGCTCCATCTGCCATTTTTGCTGTTGTCCTTGCTTGCTTACCTAGTCTAATGCTTCATCTGTGCACATCCAGATGTTAATACTGGCTTGTCTAATGCCTTGAACATGGGCTGGCATATGCAAAAGTTGGGGGTGTACATATTAATGATCCCGACTGTTGCGTCACAGTCGGTGTTATATTGAGATTCGCCTGTTTTTCCGTGGTGTTTTTCACGCACAAGATTTACATATGAAGGAGGAAACAATGTTGTTTGAGACTCACTGTATGTCATTTCCATGTACAGAACTCTTATTATTCAACTATGCCAAGGTAAATTCAATTTTCAATTCTAGGGCACCTTTAAAAATTCTAGTCACANAAGCGTTTAAAAATGAAAATAACGACATGGCTCTGGTCTCCGTGAATACAGTAATAAACGATGGTAACTTTAACCACATTTAACAGTACATTAGCAACATGCTAATGAAACATTTAGAAAGACAATTTACAAATATCACTAAAAATATCATGATATCATGAATCATGTCAGTTATTATTGCTCCATCTGCCATTTTCGCTGTTGTCCTTGCTTGCTTACCTAGTCTGATGATTCAGCTGTGCACAGATCCAAACGTTAATACTGGCTGCCCTTGTCTAATGCCTTGAACATGGGCTGGCATATGCAAAAGTTGGGGGCGTACATATTAATGATCCCGACTGTTGCGTCACAGTCGGTGTTATATTGAGATTCGCCTGTTTTTCCGTGGTGTTTTTCACGGACAAGATTTACATATGAAGGAGGAAACAATGTTGTTTGAGACTCCCTGTATGTCATTTCCATGTACAGAACTCTTATTATTCAACTATGCCAAGGTAAATTCAATTTTCAATTCTAGGGCACCTTTAAAAATTCTAGTCACAATCAATTACAACAATGTATATCACAGATGATTCACAATTAATCACAATAGTTTAGAAAAAAAACAAAAACTCAAAGTGAACAAATTCAATTCTCAAAGTGAACAGAGTGAAAAGTATATAAATTGTCAGTTAATTGTTTTACACACAGACACACATAATTATGCATTGTAGGCTACAATGCATAAAACATAATTTGAATGTTCTTACCATGGCAAAGAGCCTCTTGCTCCACTGGCAGACTTTCCCTTTTCCTTTTGCAGGACAAAACAGATACAAAACAAAGAGAAGTTAGTTAAGAAGACTGCACTAGGTAGCCGCATTTATAAAATTCAATTTCATCGACCTCTCCAGTTTTCCACAGGTCTGTCACTTTGCCATTTATAAGAAAACACAGAGGGAATGAAGTCTGGGCTGTCCCTCTCCTACAAAATAATATGTAATTAAAGCTAATGTCAGCCTATCCTAGCTAGTTAGCCTTTTGGTTGGCTACTAACAGTGGCAAACGTTAGCAAAGGCAACTACTTGAACACACACCTGACACACAACATGGGCCTTCTAACTGTTCCCTCTCCCTTTCGACAATTGCACTTATGGCAACTAGAAAGGGAGATGACACAAACAGTTTATTTTATGTTTAGTCTCTGGTCATTAGCTAGCAGTTAGCTAACTGCTAGTTGTACGACTAACAAAGGTAGCTAATTTATGTGCAAAAAAAATTTGCGTTACATGAGAATTCATTTAAATTGTTCCCCAATTTCTGATTAGATGGGCACGCATGAGAAATATTTAGTCACATAACCAAACCATAATCCGCACCAACAAAAGACAATAGTTTATTTAACCTCACTTGATATGAAGTGTGCGCTGCAAACGCAAGTATTTGTAATGATTTTGTTCTTCTTCTTTCTTTTTTTTTTGTCTGGCAGTGGCAGCAGGTATGAGATAAAATTTAAAATTGGAGCCTGTACTTGTTGATTCTGGCACCTAACAACAAGACAAGATGACATTTTAAGCTCCTTATGTAGCCGATTCTGTGCTGGTTTGTATTGGCCGCCTCCAGTTTTCCCTTTGTTTTGCCTTCAGCTAACGCTGTGACATAATTGTGACATTGGCACTAAAAGGGTCTATTCGCCTCTCTCACTGTGGCCTTCTGGGGCCTGTCTAGCCTGTTCCGCCACTCATTGCATCTCGGACAAATCTGGCTGCGGACAAAACCCTGTGTCTGCGGTTGAGCCTTGTATGCCCAATAAGGCAGTTGAAAATTGTCCTGTTCAAGAAAAGGGTTTTGCAGCCACTCAGGTGTTACGGGACCCTAGTTGGAAGGGCCAGTTCTTTCCGGGCCTGCAAAAAATTGTCGATTGGCATGTGTTTCCTGTTTCCGCAGGTCGGTGAGCCTTAGCATCTGTGCTGCCGAGGGAGGGAGATCTTGCTGGCCAGTCTCTGGAAACTGGCCTCGGTCTGAGGATAAGCCTCCAGAAAAGTGTGCTGTCGTCGAGGAAGCAGACATCTTTTCTGGGTATGGACCTGGTTTCTTGCATGATGTGGGCACATTTGTCTCCCACATGTGTTCAGTCACTTCGGCCTTGTCTGAGTCAGTTCAGGCCAGTTCATGATGGTAGCGTCCCCAGTAGTTCTATTGGGAGTGTTAATATGAGACGGTTTTAGTGGTGGATCGACAAGATCAAGGTTACTCACAGAGGCTTTTGTACCTTGCTTCCCTGGACAAGGCCCCAATTACAGGTTTTATCTTCTTGAGCAGGAGGTTTTTCCCTGGTTTGCAGTCTGTGTGATTTTGTGGACGATAAACCTGCAGACATAGTCGTATGGTGTTGTGATATATTGTTCTTTTAGAGTTAGCTACTGACACTGTGTAGTGAACCTGTGAAAGGGAACATCTCATTTACATATGTAACCTTGGTTCCCTGAGTAGGAAACAAGACACTGCATAGTTTGCCATTCTCCTCATCAGCTTGCTTCCTACATTAGAATTATGAGTGAGAAATTATCAGCCAATAATTGGGGTGATTTTATAAAGGCTTCAGATAATCGTCACACCTGATGGTGTTCCTATAGCATCAGCTACTGATGCAGCGTCTCATTCTCTACTCAAGGAACCAAGGTTACATAGAGTGCACAGCATAAATGAGTACACCCCCTCTGAAACTTCTGAAAGTCAGCAATTTCTTAATTACTTAAAAGACATATTAGGGTTCTTTAGAGATATAATGTTCCAGCAAGTCAATTACCAAAGAAGCATGTCAAAATTATTAAGGAAAATAAGATTTTCTTATCAAGGTGATAAAATGTTGTGTAGCAAAAATGAGTACACCCTCCTAAAAGTTACTAAATAAAACAAAATAAAAATGTTCTGGTGTAAGTTTAAGGCAATGTTTGATCAACAGGTAAGTATGTTGAACCAAAACATTTAAAGAGAAGTAATTTATTGATGATTAAAAGTGTTATATAGCCCACTGAATCATTCTCAGACTTAATGCTGACAACAATGGAACCACTTGGGAGAGAACTGTCAGGAGGCTTATTTCTTAGCACAAAATAGGTCAGTGGTACAAGAGGATTACCAAATCATTGTTTTAAGTGTGAACATATAGCAAAAGTAACACAGAAATTCAAAAACAATGGACTTGTGACAGAGCCCCTGAAATAATCAGGCCTTAATTTTAAGCTTTCATTTAGAGATGAGGGATTTTTTTGCTGGACAAAGAGCAGGAGAAACACCAAGCGAGTGTCTCAGAGCCAGCAAAAGCTATGGAAAGAGTGACTGTTTATCTCACAGAGTAAGATTCAGCCTGCAGAAATGACATGCATGGTTGTTGTTCTCACTGGAACTACCTACTGTAGCCAAAGCACAATAAAGTCAGTTAGCCATTTCCAAAGCCCATATTTACAAAATATAGATTCTGGGAATCAATACTCTGGTCTCATGAGACCACATCAATCATTTTAGATCTAACAGCATCCACAATGTTCTGGTGTTGCTAGAGGAGGAGTACAGTGAGAAGTGCCTGGTTCCCACAGTAAAGTTCAGTGGTAGTAAAGCTCTTATATAGGGATGTATGAGTGCTGAAGGTTTGAGGGAGTTGTGCTTTATCAATGCTGTCATGAATTCACACCGTTCAAAGAAGGGTCAGAGCAGTTTATTAAAAATTATGGAGGGCATACTAATTGCTAGAATATTATGTATTTGTTGAATTAAATCTAGGGTGTACTCATTTCTGCAATCCTTAATTTAAACAAAATTGGCTAATTTACTTATTTTATGGCTATTAATGACATTTTTTCTCAGTTTTTATTTTGTATATGTTTAATACATTTTAGTATTGCCATCTTTCCATGAATTGTATTAGTGATCATAAAGAAAATGCATCTTTTGTATGTGTTCAGAGGGGGTGTACTCATTTATGCTGTGCACTGTTCCTAACTGAGAAGTTTTCTATCTCATCCAGCTGTTTGAGTCACTTATCAGTTTGTTGTTCCTCCCAACAATGTTTTGTTTACTTGTTTTAACTGAAGTCTCTGGAACTTGTTCCCATCATGCAAAAAATTTTGTGTTAGACACTGATTTCAACAGAAAGCCAAGGGGACTCGTGATTTGTACCATCTCCAAAAGTTGCTTACTGTGAATGAGCTGTCAGTTATATACGTAGACACCTCTTATGAAACAAAAATATATGGGAATATACTAGAAAATGTAATGTGATATATTACAATTTCCATATATGGGAAACTGGTGCTTATATCGGACCATGTATGGATATATATTGACGAATATAAAAAAAAATTGCAATTGAAGACAAAAACTTAATTTTAAAGACAATTTCATAAACCTTTATTTCACTCCACAGCAATTATTTTTGAAAAGTTGACTGCTGTAAGCTTTAATTTAGGCTTTTACTCACATGTAAACATTGATCAGCGAACATAAGCAGAAGCTCAACCAAACACGAATAACGCACAAGAACAAACCCGGAAGCTCAAACGTGTTGCGTAACACACGAGAATGAACCTCATTGGTTACGCAGCACGTTTGAGTTTCCGGAAGAGGTTTGTTCTTGTGCGTTATTCATATTCGGTTGAACTACGAACACAGACTAAGGAACGTGATATGTAACACATACGTAACACATAAGTTTTGTTGTGTTTCTTGCTAGGATCATGTCACAATATAGGGTGTGTGCATAGCAAACAGACAGACGAAGATTCAAAAGGATAAAATTCCAATACAAAGTTTAATCCAATCAGGCAATAATCCAAAACAGGGCAGAGAAACACACCAAACATAAACGTGACTGAACAGAGAATGAATGTGAGGGTATAACTTCAGTAGGGACTCAAACAAGATTAATTAAAGGGGTCATATGATGTGATATCTTGTTTTCCTTTTTCTTTAATGTGTTATGTAGCTGTTTGTGCATGTATAAAGCCCAGGACACACTGCGCGATTTTTGGCTGTCCCAGACGAAAGATTGCCATCGTGAAACAATTGTGGCAATTTCTGTGATTGTGGCTCTTAATCGGTGGTCCTATGTCGTACAGTGAGAGAGCTTCAAAGACAGCCGTTTTCCCGGTCTTGGAACCAAAGATAGCCTACGATCATTTTCTGCCAGTGTCAGAAATTCAGCATGATCATCGCACAGAGTGTTTGCTGCTACGACCCACGTCTACTGACCAGCCAATAAAAGTGCGACATGAAATCAACGCGACATAGCGCTAAAATTTAAAACTGCTTACCTCAAGCTCTTTTCCGTTCATCTTTCGCTGCTTCCTTTTTTTCAGCACACATAAAAACTACAACTGCCAAAGTTTGATTCAACACGGTCTTTTTGTTTACCACTAGCGCATGCTGATGACGTTTTATTCTTCTATAGAAACTTGCATCGTAGCCTGTATTCAAGTATTCAACAGGTGTCATCATCGTACAGTCTACATGCATGTCGTACCCGAGTTCAATAGGTCCATGTCGCACAGTGTGATTTGTAATGATCTTATAGGACTGCTAAAATCTTGCAGTGTATCCCGGGCTTAAGTTCTGCAGAGTTACCAAGCTCAAAGTCTCAAACCCGAAGAGATATTCTTTGTAAAGGTTAAGGCTCAGCCACGCCTTCCTAAAACGCTTCATTCAAACATGCCCCCCAGATCTACGTTATTCTCGCTGTAGTATTGCTGGCGCCGACGCCGACGCCGCCATGTTGTGGAGACGCCGTGTTTTTCGTTGCGAAAGACACAATTAGAAAACAGTGGTTAAGCTTTATTTACATCACTGTTCCAGAATTGTACAACCCAAATATTTGACTGTGTGCTGCACATTTTTCAGAGGACTGTTTCCAGAACCGAGGAGAGTTCAAGGCCGGCTGTGCACAAAGGCTGATTCTAAAAAGTGAGGCAATTCCATCTTTGCAAGTACAGTATGGTGCTTCTGACTCACAGACACAGCCTGTAAGTATGCTCACAATGCACTGGATCGCTGGACAATCAGAGTACACCGCGCTTTTCAGAACGATGAGCTTTGTAAAAATTGATGTGTTTCAGAAAGGCGGGGCATAAAAGAGCAACAATAATGTACGGTATGTGTAAAATAATGACTTTTTTGAACCTAAAACCATGTAAACACATTGCATTAAACCTATTAAACAAAATAATGTTCTTTTTAGAACCGTCATATGACCCCTTTAATCAAGCACCGCTGAAACCAATGTAAACAAATGAGAAGCAGGAAAACTGAACAAAGGAAACAGGAAACTAATAAAAACATACTGAAAGTCTGCGAATAACAAAACAAACAAAACATAACTGTGACAGTTCATACCAGCAGCAAAAATACAACATATCCTGGTCCACCAGCACACCAGCATCCCATGATGGGATCCAGCAAACCAGCAACCAACATCCCATGCTGTAATCAGCATGCAAACTGCCCAGAATGACCAGCAATGCTGGATTTTTCAGCAGCGTTCTCAGACATAATCAAAACAACGAACTAGTAGTTGAAAGCATTAAGCTTTCACCCACAAAAGGTATAATTAGCTAGACACACTGATTTAAGATTTGTTTCTCTTCACAATATTGTGTGAAACAACAGAGCACTGAGAGAGAAGTAAAATATCTGTGTTATTATTTTCTTTCATTATTTGTATATTTTTTTGTATTTTTTGATTATATTTTAATAATAATTGTGAATGTTCTCATGATGATATCCAATGGGAAATTTCTCCTGTGTTGACTGATATACTGCTATGAGGCAATCAGCCAATTGTGGTGATTTCAGATGATGGCAAGTTTTTGACACGCAAAACCTAAGAATATTATCCTAATATTGGTTATGGAAAGAAGTTTACACAAAACAAAGCATTGCATCCTGCTGCGTATAGGGCTGTGTAGATGCAGACCAGTCAGAGTGTCCATAATGATGCCTAACATGGGCAAATGAGCATCAGAACTGGACCGTGGAGCCATGGAAGTAGGTCGCCTGGTATGATTTCCTTTATATATATATATATATGTATATATGTATATATATACAAGACAACAGTTGGTTGAGGGACTGTGCTTCCCCGCTATTGACAGAATTTTCCGGCAATCCATGTTTTCACTGTTATACAGTAGGGAGTGCTATTACGCACTTTCTGAGTATTGAAAGAGTACTAAAGAGTACTGAATCTCCAGATACAAAAACAAGCGAAGAAGAAGCAGAAACAAGCGATATAAACATTGCTAATGCAAAAGTAAGCTAATGCAATCATCAACATTAAATTATGTTTTATTAACGAAGTTCGGGAGGAACAAAGTCAAATAAGCTATCCAATTATCACATCATCTCAACTAGCTATCAACAATCCGTAATCAACATATCTACCCAATCAGAATGAGTACAGGCCCATATATGTCCACAGTCAACTCACCCATGAATCCTCAACAGTTTTCAGCATCCCTCCACCACCCCGTCTCCTCACACTCTCTTGGTTACTTCCTGACCTATAATAGGGTGGGGGTACCTGGGGGGGGTACTCTGTGTTTGGGCCAAATACCGAGCTCGGAGCCCTCTCCCCGGACAGCACGCCAAATACATATACCATTTATTTTATCTGACTTATTTGTAAGTGTGAACTCGTAAAACTGCATATAAATCTAAGCTGCCTTATGTTACTGATTGAAATGTCAACCCAGGATGAGGTAAAGGACTGTGAAGATTTGGGGTGTTGATGCATCTAATGTACTCGGCCCATGTTTTGATTATCATTCTGAATCTGATCTGGACAAAGTCTTCAAAAGTCACAAAATGTGATTTTCTCAGCTTTTGTTCAAACTGTTGCATTTTTAATAACCCTTACCCACGTTTGTATATATGGAATGAAAGTTTGAATATATGGAATGAAAGTTTCTATATATTGTCATTATCACCTGCTGGAGTACCCTGTTAGCCACTAGAGGGCACTCCACCCTGGACTGTTGTTTCACGATCACGGACTCCATCTCCCATAATCCTTTGTCATCATTGATCATTGCACACAGCTGTCACCACTTATGTTGTTAGTGTTTGTCTATTTATACCAGTTTTGTTTCAGTCATTATCATCAAGGTTTTGTGTATTGTTACCTGCACTTCTGAATACAATCTCTGGTTCGTTTTCTTGTTTTTCTTAGACTGGTTTATGTGTTTTGACTCTTGTTTGGCTGTGACTATGATTCTGGATTTTCCTAATAAACTGCACTTTGGTCTTACCCTAAGTCCAGAGCATCCGTGACATATATGGAATGAAAGAAAGTTTGTATATATGGATTTAAAGTTTGTATATATGGATTTAAAGTTTGAATATATGGAATGAAAGTCTGAATGTATGGGCTGAAACTTGAATTAGCGCTTCTCCACAGGATGACTGACATCACAGAGTTTACCGGTATTTCGGAACTGATGTGTGAGTAGCATCTTACCAGTAAAAAGATGGAATGCCATTGCTTGTGTGAACAGCACATTAGTGTATTTACCTGTAAAGTAGTTCTGGTAATTTTACAGCAATTTATCAGGATCATGTGTGAAATGTCAGAGATTCAATTTTTCTAATTCAGCAAAGTATTGGAAAATTTCAGAATTCAGTTTTTAAAGTTATGCTATTCAGAGGGCAATTGCTCTGATAAAGATATAACTACATAAGTCCTGTCAAATTTGCACTATCATTCCATGTATTGAAAATGTATCATTTCACATATTCAGACTTTCATTCCATATATTCAAATGTTTTATCCCATATATTCCGATTTCCATTCCATATACTCAAACTTCAAATTATAAATACAATAATTTCCTGAACGGCATGCCACTATATATTTTATATATATATATATATACACAAGCTGGCAGGGAAAGAGTTAAGTAACATGCCAAAGGTTTCAAGGTGTTGCTCCGGCCTCCACATTCCCCAGATTTCAAACCAACTGAGGACCTGAGGAATGCTCTTGTAGAGTTCACGCCTTGGTGGGTCAGTTTTGCTTTGTTGGTATGCGGAGGACCAACAGCTTATTAGGCAGGTGGCCATAATGTTTTGGCTCATCAGTGTATGTTATGTAACCAAAGCAAAGCCAAAAAAAAAAGTTTTATCTTATTAAGTCTAGTCGGGATGCCATCAAACTAACATCCCATACTGTGGATGAATACGATCCTCAACTGAATGGAACTGAAATAAATACTTTTGAGTGTTGCGATCCTATCAGACTTATGATAGCAATCTGAATCGTAACAAAGCACTGTTCGCCAGAGGAGAACTGGCCCCCGACTAAGCCTGATTTCTCCCAAGGTTTTTTTTTTCTCCATTTTAACACCTATTTGCCACCTGATGTCACCTGTTGGAGTTTGGGTTCCTTGCCGCTGTCGCCTTCGGCTTGCTTAGTTGGGGACACTTGACATTTGATATTCAACAGTGCTTTGATCTGCCTGCATTGAAACTATTCTTTAAGAGCTGCTGTGCAGCCAAAATTATATACCAGTTATCAATGTAAAGCTGCTTTGACACAATCTACATTGTAAAAAGCCCCATATAAATAAAGGTGACTTGACTTGACTACTGAGAGCCAGCACCCAAATCACAACATATGCTGATCTGGACAAAGTCAGTCAATGACTTCTCATTTCCCCCAAACCCATATATTTCAAGTATAAAGCTTCACTGCTATTGTGTTCTTGATGAGACTACCAACTGGACACTTCTTGAGCAAAACAACTCCTAATAGTTTAATATGTGGGAGGATCAAAGTGTTTTTCTACAAAGGACCTGAAGCTTGGAGAAAAAATGATCCACTCTAGCTAGGCCATCATGGATACGATGAAGACGATAAAAAGAGAGTGTTGAGTTCTGTCCACCCTACCATTCTCCTTGAGCATTTGTCTAAACCTTTAAACCCTGTCTGCGTATGAACCCCATGTCTTTCTTCACCAGCTTTCACCCACCCTTGATTCATTTACCCCACCCAAATTCTCACAGAACTCTCACACTTACATACACTCTAAAAAATGCTGGGTTAAAAACAACCCAAGTTGGGTTGAAAATGGACAAACCCAGTGGTTGGGTTAAATGTTTGCCCAACGTGCTGGGTAGTTTTATTTAACTCAACTGTTGTATAAAAATTACTGTATTGTTTGCTTAAAATGAACCCAAAATATGCTGGAAATTAACATTTATTAATATGTTTAATAAGTGAGCATTTATTAATAAGATAATGAATAATAAACAATAAACATTTATTAAATTGCTTATTAATAAATGTACACCTTTTGATTATTATTGTTGCCTCTAGTAATTATGTGTCTGATTTTTAATTTCTAACCTATTTTGGGTTCATTTTAAGCCAGACATATAGTCATTTTTAATCAGTAGTTGGGGTAAATAAAACTACCCAGCAGGTTGGGCAAACATTTAACCCAACCACTGGGTTAAAACAACCCAATTGCTGGGTTTGTCCATTTTCAACCCAACTTGGGTTGTTTTTAACCAAACATTTTTTAGAGTGTAAGAAATACACGCACAAATGCTTGTCATGTGCAAGGATGACCTTACGACTACAACGCTTGGCAAAGCTAAGCCATGACATCAGAGTCATAATAATAATAATATCAGAATGTTATTGGAATGCACAGAGACTCGGCAGCCACTTTTCTCAGAGTTCTTCAAATGCACAAGGCATGTCAGACCATAGAAACTGAGAACAGGATCTTGGCAACCTTTGTTTTGTTTAAAAGCAGTGAAGAAAAGGGCTTTGCTTATCTCTGCATGTCTGCAGCTGATTAGGAGAATTATATCAGAGTTTTGTTAGTGGAAGGGGTGTTCCTTGAGGGTGTAAATGAAGAGGTCATTCTCTTAAACTCCACAAAATGATATTGAGGATTTTATATGAGAGGGATAGTTCACCCAAAAATGAAAATTCAGTCATTTACTCACTCTGGTGTCATTCCAGACATGTATTCTGTTATTACATTCACAGAACACGAAGAGAGAATTTCTGAATAAACTTTACTCCATACATTAGTTAACAGTCACTATGGCTATACTGTAGCTTTATGTGATAAACAAGCTGATTTTTTGAAGTCATATCCTCACCTCTAGTGAGTTTATACCTTGTTAACTGCTGTTAACTCACTCAGATCAGTGAGTCATTCTTATAAGCCAGCTCTTTTCAATGAACTTTTGAATGACTCCTTTTGGCTTGCAAGCTGAAGATGTCAAATTATGTCTCACACAAAAGTCATTTGTGTTTGGAAAAACACGAGTGTGAGAAATGAAAATTGTTTTCAGACATTTGATAGTGAAAAACATCCCCGGCTTCACTATTGAGCACTCAAGTCCTTGACCTACTTCTCAGGCATCTATATGAACTCTCATTTCTGATACTGTCCACACACTTGCTGGCCAATGGCCAGATCAGCCCTCCACTCTTCCACTGAATCATTCTCACATTACCCACGCCAAGTCAGGGTGGGTCCCCCTTCACTGTGCACGACTGCCAGCAAGCTGCCTCCTAGAACAATTGAATCGGATTGGCCATGTTCACCTTTTAAGTGTCAAATCAATCACCATGAAATGCAGCGCTTGATCCGCAGGGGCTGGCACTGCACTGGGATAATGGAGGAAATGTACAGTACAATGCCCACTCAATGGAAACATAAGGATTATTTAGAAAGGAACAGTGCTTACTCTCGGCAGAGGAAAAAGCATGCAAAGCATCCAAATTGTATCAAAGGTGAAAGATGTGTCTACATTGAGTGAAAATTAGTATGAAGGTCTGGGGTGAGAGGTCAATGAAAGTACATTTGGATAAACATCAACGACTAGAATAACAAAACAAAGAACACTATCCTGAAAATGAATGCTTTTAAATTGCACAATCATCATTACATAGGGTAGGATTGGTTCTGACACATAATGATACTTTCCCATGTGAATTCATAATAACATCATGGGGAAACAGGGAATGAGACATATGTTCCATGTTGTAAAAAAGACATTGTCACAAATTTTATAGCCATTTTTCTTTCTACTGACTCAAACTGGAAAACGGTCAACAGCTTTACGAGGCATTTCAGACAAATGCCAAGACAATAGGTTTAGTCAGACTATACAAGCTGGTGCCATACCGCTGGAAATCCAGCATATTTATGGCTGTCAGAAATGACATGGCAGTGATGTACAGCACTAACATACAGGCCTTAATCAAGACAAGGTTGTTCTTGGCATGTGCACAGGTATGCAGTGTTTAAGTATAAAGCATGAAATTATTTAAAGTTGTAGATAAGTTGCAGAGGTCAGTGATGAAGTAAATTCCCAAACAGGCTGCAGTTAATTCACCAGAGACTGTCATTACACAAAAGACATGTAAGTGGCCAATTTAGTGGCACTGTAAAAAGATTACTCAAATAATGTTGTCCTTGGAGCTGGGGCCCATGTTTTACAACTAAAAACATGATGGTGTAATGTTAGGAGGGAGTCGTGTTCTGTAATATCTGCTAACGGAGCCTTCAGAAGGCCTATTCATACAAAAACACATACAACAAACACATTGAATTAATACATTCATTATATATGGAAACAGGGCTGAAATAAGAAAGGATCGACAAATATTAAAAAAATAAATGTTTCAAAAGATGAACCATAAGAAATGTATGCAGGAATTTCTGAGTACACACCTTTGATTGCACTGGCCCACACAAGCCATAATTCTGCCTCAATGATGAGCCAAGTGGGAGTTAAAATGTGTGATGTGAGCAGTACTGTAAGGCATTTGTTGTTTATGAGCATATACAGTACCAGCAGTTGTTTTCAAGGGAAGTAGATTTGTCTGAACAACCAATTTTTGATCTGTAACCATCTAGGACATATGTTACTATCATGTAAATGATGCTCTGTCCTTGAGTTCTCCACCTTTTCAAAACCATTAATTTCATGCAATTTCCTTTAGTCACTGACATACACTCACCTAAAGGATTATTAGGAACACCATACTAATACTGTGTTTGACCCCCTTTCGCCTTCAGAACTGCCTTAATTCTACGTGGCATTGATTCAACAAGGTGCTGAAAGCATTCTTTAGAAATGTTGGCCCATATTGATAGGATAGCATCTTGCAGTTGATGCTGTATTGGGTTGAGATCTGGTGACTGTGGGGGCCATTTTAGTACAGTGAACTCATTGTCATGTTCAAGAAACCAATTTGAAATGATTCGAGCTTTGTGACATGGTGCATTATCCTGCCGGAAGTAGCAATCAGAGGATGGGTACATGGTGGTCATAAAGGGATGGACATGGTCAGAAACAATGCTCAGGTAGGCCGTGGCATTTAAACGATGCCCAATTGGCACTAAGGGGCCTAAAGTGTGCCAAGAAAACATCCCCCACACTATTACACCACCAGCCTGCACAGTGGTAACAAGGCATGATGGATCCATGTTCTCATTCTGTTTACGCCAAATTCTGACTCTACCATCTGAATGTCTCAACAGAAATCTAGACTCATCAGACCAGGCAACATATTTCCAGTCTTCAACTATCCAATTTTGGTGAGCTCGTGCAAATTGTAGCCTCTTTTTCCTATTTGTAGTGGAGATGAGTGGTACTCGGTGGGGTCTTCTGCTGTTGTAGCCCATCCGCCTCAAGGTTGTGCGTGTTGTGGCTTCACAAATGCTTTGCTGCATACCTCGGTTGTAACGAGTGGTTATTTCAGTCAAAGTTGCTCTTCTATCAGCTTGAATCAGTCGGCCCTTTCTCCTCTGACCTCTAGCATCAACAAGACATTTTCGCCCACAGGACTGCCGCATACTGGATGTTTTTCCCTTTTCACACCATTCTTTGTAAACCCTAGAAATGGTTGTGCATGAAAATCCCAGTAACTGAACAGATTGTGAAATACTCAGACCGGCCCTTCTGGCACCAACAACCATGCCACGCTCAAAATTGCTTAAATCACCTTTCTTTCCCATTCTGACATTCAGTTTGGAGTTCAGGAGATTGTCTTGACCAGGACCACACCCCTAAATGCATTGAAGCAACTGCCATGTGATTGGTTGATTAGATAATTGCATTAATGAGAAATTGAACAGGTGTTCCTAATAATCCTTTAGGTGAGTGTATATTGTGTATGGTTTGCTGACAAACTTGCACTGGTTCAATTTAGTCTAAGAAAGTTTAACACCTAGAGAAATCTATCCATTGACATTTTCATCTCGGTGGTAGTTACCAGCTGGTGCAGGCCTCTTTGTAAGTACACAATTTATATGCCCTCCTGGCAGGGGCGGATCTACCGGGGTGGCAAAATTATCACAGAATAAAATATAAATGTAAGCAGTGTTTCAAGTACTGCTTTTCAGCAGCGGCAGTTCAATGTGATGACCTAAAAAAACAGCGTAACGCAAAATAATGGCAAGAACACACGTCCTTCAATAAACTGCATGAAGGTTGCACGCGCACGCAGCGCGCCCAGTGTAGTCAGCTTCATTAACAAATGACTCTTATGAACCGGTTCTTTGAGAGTCAAAAACACACAGCCAATTTCACTTACGAATTGTTTTTCCGTTTGTTTGTGAATCTGAAAATTACTGCTTCTCAGTTAACTCAGAAGTCCTGTGAGAAATGTAATCCCATCCAAATATGTCTGAGATTCATTTTCGTAATTTTTTGGCGAGCTGATTCACCCACCGCCCACTCCACTTTCATCATGGATAAAGGTATTTTTGTCATCCGACGAAGCAATAACATTAAATCAAAAAGAAGACCCCGATCACAGAAAATAATAGCAGAGTTAGGTAAGAATCTAAACGTATTTTAGCTTTTCTCGATTGCTAACACATTATAAGTGATTCAGTTGGCCGTTTCCCAAACCATCAGTTCTAAAAACAATTTAAGGAATTATGTGTTAGCAATCAAGAAAAACAATATGACTGAAAAGTTTGAGAGACAAATGTATGATGGCTTGTCATAAAGCCAACTTAAAGTCTTTTTAAAAAAATTTAAAAAGTTTGGTCCAGAATATAGATGTTCTGGGTGATTGCTAAGAGATTCTGGGTGGTTGCTAGGCTCTTGCTATGCAGTTGCTGGGGTGTTGCTAGAGTATGTGGTTGATAGGGTGTTCTGGGATAACACACACAGACATTCCCACTTCTGTTAATAACAGAAACTCAAAAATTGTTTTGTTGCTCTTTAACTTGCACTAAAACATGTGATCGAAGTAGCCTGTGTAATATTAATAAAACTGCTCATCTCCTTTAGTGATACAAGCTCAAAATAATAATCTGTTGATGTTTTTCATATAGTGTCTTTACTTGGTGCCATGATGGAAGATGGATATTGAAATCTTAATTATTTTTTTAATTTTAAACAGTATATAGATGACTACTTTGTGGTAATGCAATGTTTGCGAACACAATTGTGTATGTCAGGCCATAAATCTCCAAAAACTATGCATGGGTGCTTGCTTTGGTGTTGCCACCCTTCATAGACCTCATGCCACCCCTTTGCCACCCTATAAATAATTTTCTAGATCCGCCCCTGCCTCCTGGAGTTCGCACTGCAGCTTTTGAATGACTGCGTTAAATAGGATGGTTTTTGAAACCAGAAAGTGTAGTTATGGCATGTACGAGGAGGGGCTAGGTAGACAGTCCTAACAAAGATAAAGTCCAGGGCACTGGCAAAAACAGGGAAATCCAGAGATAATGCAAACAAACCAAGACATGGGAGAAACAATGCTAAGGCTTAGAAATTTAGTAACAAACATGCAAGACCTAGAGAGAAGTGACTGCGTGACCTAGGTTTATATAAGGTGGGCTAATGCGGCTAATGAGATTAAGGTGAAAACAATGAGTGCTGATGAGTCCAGGCAATGGATTATCGGGGATGTAGTCTTTAATGAAAATGGCAATAAAAAGGGGAGTGCCCTCTGGTGGCTCTCAATGGCACTCCAGCACAGGACCGTAACTACTGACCCACAGCATGGGATACTGGTGTGATGGTGGACATGGCATTCTATTTGCTATGATTTTTACTGTAAAATTTTACATGTATTCCTTTTGCTAAGTTTACAACATTCTTTAGGTCATTTTTGTTCCCAAATAAAAAAAATCCTTTAAAAACAGCAACTCGATTTTACAGAATACACTGTTAGGCATCACTAGAATGTAATTACAATTTTGTACTATTATTTTGTCTCTTGAAAAATCTGTGATTCAAGTTTTACCAGTTTTTTACTTTATTCAAAATTTCAGATGACTACGCTGGTCCACCAGCTCTAAACAGCATAAACCAGCCTGAACCAACAAGGAATTAATGCTGGTTTATGCTGAGCTTTTTAGCAGGGTGGGCCATGTTATCCGGACAAACTTTGACCCTTTGGTTTAGACTGAGTTGTAATTTTATACAGTTGACTTTTCAGTGCAACCAACTGTGACAAGATTTTGACTTCACTTGTAATTTTTCCTGCTCCCCACTGCCAGATGTGTTCTCTGTAAGCCAGAGACCCCATGAAATCGAACCGTGGCTACATTCACAACAGCTAAGCATGCAAACTCATGAGAGACTAAACAATATGCAATCAACACTTCAGTCTTTCTTGTCACACAAAGAACAATCCATTCAGTGTAGCCAAAAATGTGTCTGAAGTTATGTTATGGTGTCATGACTTTACATTTTGTGACCATCTGATGAATATTCTATCTCTGCTTTTTTTCCTCTTTCTTCTCGTTTTCTGTATACTCAGTCAATGAGATCACCACTACTTTTAGGAGAGAAAACACGTAGTCTTCGGCATGGAGAACTGTTCCCAGAAATCTGCAGGGGCTAATATGTTTCTGATTCTGCTGCCAAATAAATGTCACACCACTCTATTGATTAGCCTGAGAGAGAGGCCACAGCTGATGCTTGGCACATTTTATTTTCTCTTTACCTTTTGCTCTATTCAAACTATATGTTTGTGTGTGATGATGTTTGGTTTTTTGGCCCAAATATTGAAGTCTACCATCATTTTTACAAAGTCACCATATGACTTTTCGCAGTGACCAGGAAGGGACATGTTCGGTTCACTCAGTGTTGTTGTTTTCATGACATACTACCTTGTGGAAACGTGATAATATGACATGGCCACAATATCATTTTGTTGAGGTAACGGTGTGAAGTTATGTGCGAAGCGAAGTTGTGGCCTCAAGATCCTATTGTGAGGCATCTTTTTCTCATGGCCATGAATTTAATGCACAAACAAATTATATTATTTTATATTATATAGACCTAAAAGAAAACCAGATACCAGAACAATACCAGACACAAACTTAAAGGGTTAGTTCACCCAAAAATGAAAATAATGTAATTTATTACTCACCCTCATGCCGTTCCACACCCGTAAGACCTTCGTTAATCTTCGGAACACAAATTAAGATATTTTAGTTGAAATCCAATGGCTCAGTGAGGCCTGCATAGGGAGCAATGACATTTCCTCTCTCAAGATCCATTAATGTACTAAAAACATATCTAAATCAGTTCATGTGAGTACAATATATGGTTCAATATTAATATTATAAAGCAACAAGAATATTTTGGTGCGCCAAAAAAAAACAAAATAACGAGTTATATAGTGATGGCCGATTTCAAAACACTGCTTCAGGACGCTTCGGAGCGTTATGAATCAGTGTGTCGAAATGAACTGTTCAGAGCGCCAAAGTCACGTGATTTCAGCAGTTTGTCGTTTGACACGCGATCCGAATCATGATTCGAAACGCTGATTCATAACGCTCCGATGCTTCCTGAAGCAGTGTCTCTAAATAAGTTGTTATTTTGTTTTTTTGGGCGCACCAGAAATATTCTCGTCTCTTTATAATATTAATATTGAACCACTGTACTCACATGAACTGATTTAGATGTGTTTTTAGTACATTAATGGATCTTGAGAGAGGAAATGTCATTGCTCCCTATGCAGGCCTCACTGAGCCATCGGATTTCAACTAAAATATCTTATTTTGTGTTCTGAACGACATGAGGGTGAGTAATAAATGACAGAATTTTCATTTTTGGGTGAACTAACCCTTTAATGAAAAGGAGGAACTACACATACCATTTTTTTTATAACTATGCGGAAGTGTACTTCTTTTTCCCAAGGGACCACACTACTTCCACAATACTCAGAACTGAGTTCACTCACAGTCAGAAATTATTAATTTAAAGATATAAGGTATTGCTATGCAGGGTGCATGTTTGAAGGTATAATGTTTCGTTGCAGTGTTGAAAATGGTCAAAACATAATATTAAACAGGACACAACAAAAAGGACAAATATCTAATTTTATAAATGGTCCATGACATTAAGATTTTTTGAGGAATGGCCTGTAGCCACAATCGTGTCTCAGCAAACCATTGAAGAGCTTCTGAGAGAGATGGTAAGTGTCAGGCGCGTCTTGGACTTGGATGAATGAAAAGCATTGCATTGAGGAGATGAAAGCATCTGTGATCCACATAAGCTGACCACACAAAAAAGCACAACGCCCAGTCACATTTATCATGTACATCCTGTTAGTACGCAAACTGAGCCAAACATGTTTTGTGAGAGGAAACTGTTCACAGAGCAATGCAATACATCACAACAAAAAGCCATGAATGTCAACGAGCTAGCGTCTGCGGAACTAATCCTTTAACCTGTCAAGTGCACTAATTCTAATCACTTTTTGTAACAAATGTTGCAGCTCCACCTCACTGTCTATTTATTACCAAATTAATGTGGTTTGCTAACAAAATGGCCAAAAAACACAATGAGCATACTCTGCACAGACCATTGTTTTTCTACAATCCAGAGTTCAAAGGAAGTGAATACGAATGGACGTTTGCCCTGCGTAATATGGACCAGAGATCATCAAAAACCAGAGATGACAGATAAAAGGCCTGGGACAGAAAACACTGAGAGGAAGTACATTGGCGTCAAGTGTGAAAAAAAAAAAAAACCTGCAATGATTCAGTTCTGCATCTCCCCCGACCAGGACTTATTAACCAAGCCTGGCTCACCTCCCATTGTTTGTCCCCTCTGTGTTTTGTCCTCAGAACGGCACTTTAGTTTGTGTACCGCTGCCCGCCTCCCAGCCAGAGCCTCTTCTACACCTTCACATTCTAGGAGGGGAGAAAATTCCCTCGGCACTTGCGAAAAGTCGCACGCCAGGTCGGATGTTTGCTTAAACCAAGATCACATTGGATAAAAGGCTGGCCGCACCGGTGCTGCTTTCTCAGATATCGCTCTCACATCCCTTCTTCCCTTTGAGCAGGAGAGAGTTGTTTTTTCCAAACCAAGACTCTCCAAGGAGCCTATTAACATGAGGGAGCGACTTCAATCAAAAATTCCAAAGGTGCAGTCAGTGACCCCTGGCTCTCTTGATCCTAACCTGCCCCCTGACAGCTCAGAGTTCCCATATAGTTGTCTTTTGGCTTTGTAACACACGGCATGGTGTGAATAATTAATTTGACCCGAATTTCCACATTTTTCAGGGTGACATTCTTCTCGCTGACCTTAAAATGGAGGGTTACTCAAAGACATTTTGGGAAACATATTACAGATCTGTTGGAATACCGCTGTTTGTTTCCCTGTAGAGTTTCTCTCATACTGATTTAGTTTCCAGACACAAGTGTTCAGAGTAACCTACCTCTGAGCAATGTTCCACAAACCAGCCAACACAAACCAAACCTCAACATCTCAGAATACAGGCCACAGAGCTCGGAGCAAAAGGTATTGAATTTGACTAATGCAACACAGGAACAATCCTCAGGACCGCTGCGTCATATTGCATTTAGAGCCAACTATAACGAGACCGAGGTTTGTTGTCTTAACAAGTGTTTGGCTTTTAAAAAAAACTGCACAGTTTTTTTTTTTGTGCGACTGGCTTTAAAAAAAGGGTTTGCATATTTAAAAATGCAACATTTTTGTGTACACATGTTGTAAATTCCAGGCACATTTAAATTCAGGTGGATACAGAGGTGATGCATTATAACAGAAGACTGTCATTAAAGAAAGAAAGAAGAAATTATCCATCCATCTTCCAAAGCACTTGTCCTATGTAGGGTCACAGGGATGCTGGAGCCTTTTCTAGCATTTCGGGAAACACCCTGGATGGATGGTCCAGTCTATTGCAGTTCAATAAGAAATCATATTTTACATAAAAAAAACTAGCCTATTTTACAGCAATTAAAGGGATAGTTCACACCACAAATTCAGACATCATTTACTTACCTTCATGTCATTTCAAACCCTTCTATTTGATAAACAAGAATGATCTTAGACAGAATGTCCTTAGGCAGCTTTTAGATACAATAAAAGTGTATGATGATTGAGAGGAAAAAAAAAAAAAGGTATAATAAAAGTTTCACATTTTTTCATAAGAAAAAAAAAGTTATTCAGTCTTCCATCATAACGTTTGAGAGCAACAGCAGAGAGAAAAATCACTGGTTTGTTCCTCACACAAAGCTATTGTGTCACTTGTAAACAGTATTAAACGTAATATTGTTGACCAGTCATACTGAACAACATTTAAGATAAATATGATACTTTTTGTATGATTATTATTATTACTGAAGGTTTGCATTTGAAATCACCATCCAGAGCTATGGAAATCTGTCTAAGGATATTCCTCCCAAGACCCTCTTTTGCATTTCTCCTCTTTAGAATGTATGCTTTGCAAGTACGTAGAGATCTCAATTATCTCTTTCACAAGCTTTTGTTTTATGCTGCTTCTTGGCAAAATCAAAACAGTTAAAAATGCACATCTCATCTCCACTGCTATGTCCAAACTTAAGCAATAAGCGAAAGGTCAGAGCAGTTGCAGGCCATTCAGTCAGTGACACATAATTGAAAAGCAAGTTTCATTTTGATTCATTGGGTGTGTTCTTTTTTGTGTGGGAATCTATGTAAAACAGGACATGTTTCACACCAGAACTTTTGCCTAAAGAATGTAGGGTAACACTTTATAATAACTGCACGCTATGAATCATTAATTATGCATTAGTAGGTAGTCAATTCATCATTTATAAAGCATTAATTGACATTAGTAAGCAGTTTATAAATACTGCTATAAACGCTTTGTACTTGATTTATAAGCATATGTATTTTCACACTTTATTAATGATCAATTTATCATTTCTGAATTAAATGTTACATAGTAAATGATTAATAAGCTATTTAAATGTATATTTATGCATCTTATTATTTAGAGACATATACTAATAGTTACTCAGTGTGTTAATAAATGCTTTTTTAACATATTCCTAATGTAATTCATGATTCATTCAGGTAGTTATAAAACATTTAGTAGTTGTCAGTTGACTATTTTTGTGAGCTCATCTAAAGTGAGCACTATTTATGCCTCATAAAGCTTTTACAAAGGACATTTAAAGGAACAGTTATCTTCTAAACAGAAATAGGAAACAAACACAACACAGAGTGATACAGAACATAGAAATATTTATTTCAAGATGCAAAAAATGAAACTGAAACTTGGAATTTCTTCCAAAAATTGCAACAATAAAGTGAAATTGAAATATAATTCATGATTACAGGGGTTTATTTTTCATGTTATATCAAGTGTACAGTTATACAGTTTCATTTTTTTTGCATCTTGAAATTAATATTTCTATGTTCTGTATCACTCTGTGTTGTGTTTCTTTCCTATTTCTTTTATTCCTATTCCTATTTTAGGAATACGTGTTAATAAAGCATTTATTAACACACTGAGAAACTATTACTATATGTCTAAATAAGAGGATAATAATAAGATTTAAATGTACATTTAAATAGCTTATTAATCATTTACTTACACTTTCTAAATGATCTTATGAACCACTGACAACTAAATAACTGGTTTGTAAATAATTTAATACTTAATTTAGAAATGATAAACTGATCATTAACAAAGTATGAAAATACAATTATTAACACATTGTAGATATGCTTATAAATCAAGAACAAAGCATTTATAGCTTTACATTTACATTTACATTTATGCATTTGGCAGACGCTTTTATCCAAAGCGACTTATATTGCATTATACTATACATTTGTATCGGAGTATGTGCAATCCCTGGGATCGAACCCATGACCTTGGCATTGCTAGTATAGCTGTATTTATAAACTGTTTACTAATGTGTATTAATGCTTTATAAATGATGAATTGACTATTTACTAATGCTTAATTAATGATTCATAGCGTGCAGTTATTATAAAGTTTTACCGAATGAGGTGCCTATTTTAAGAATTGTTTAATTATACTGTATGACGAACACATTTTTGATTTTTGACACACACTGCACCATATTATGCGAAAAGTACACTACAACATGACCAGATGCAAAACTTAAAGTATCAAGCCATCTCACAAGATGCCTTAGGCTGTAACAATTCCAACATCCTTTTCTCTCCCAGGAATTTTGAACGTCCGCAGATCTTCCCAAGATTAACAGGTTTTACGTATAATGGTTTCAATCCCACATTTATATGCCTTCTAGCTTCAGGGCATTGCAGTGGAAATGCAAGCAGGTTTGTCCTGCACCTGGGAGCTCTCAGAGACCATTTTGCAGGATGATGTCATATTGTGTTGCTTGAGGGAGCAGGTAATGAGTTAGAACAATGACTACTGTGCTTATGCATGCCAACCTCCAAAACTCCTGAAAGCAGCATGCCAACCCCTCCTAGAGCGCAGGCCTCTTTCTGTGAGTCTCCTCTGTGTGACAGCCAAACACCTGCACGAGAAATTTCAAGGACTTAAATGACATTGCTGGGAAGAGAAATGACTTGAGTGGTTGCTCCGTTTTTTAATTTGCTGAAACAGGAAACATATGACATCCTTCAAAAGAGTTTGTTTAATCTCTTGTTTTTATTCTGCAAAAACAAGCCTGTTCAATATTAAGGCAAAGTTACGATGTTGCCTCAAACGTGGCAGGAAAGTACAGTGGTGCAGAGGCAATAGTGAGGGGGTAGCAGCCATTAGACCTCTATGTGCATTGTGCCACACACACTGTGGCAGTCTAATCACACAGGCTGGCTGCTCATCCTCCCAAATGATCCGGGACAGCATTTCTTGGGTCCACCAGGTAGGCATCCTTTTTAGCCAGTCAGGAAAATTTAAGAAAATGTTTGAAAACATTGTTATCTATGAAAATGTACCCATCACCACACCGAAACCCCTATGTTAAACCCGGTGCACTGTGCGCAATTCTGCTATAACAGCTGAGCAAGAGCAGTATGAGTGGGTACTTGGCAGCCTAGAGGAGATGGCAAAAAGTATATAGGACAGCTAGGACAGCTTCAACTGTCAGTGGTTTACTTGAGCACTTCAGCAAAGTTAAGACTGTGTTGGGCCTCACGCTTGCTTCTGCTTTTGATGGAAAGCTTGAGTGCCTAAACTCTGCAGAAGAAGACCAAGACTGTCTCTGGTATACAGGCTGGAGTAGATTGTGTCCGATCCTCTCTTCACTGAAAGAGAAATAACAAGAGCTATCTTGAACTGTATGAGAAATCTACAGCGTTGGTCAACTCCATTGAATCAGGTGACTCTATTGAGACAGAAAATTCAACCAGGACAGTCTAAAGACTCTGCAAAACTTATAGAGTGTCCCTCTGACAGGGGTTTTAAGTGATTCATTAGATGTGTACCCTGAATTGCATAGAGGTTGTCTCAGTACAGTTGCCCCTCTTTCACGAGAAATACCCCTGTAGCAGCAGTGGAGAGGCAGCAGAGGTCCTAAGGGGAATGCCAGTGGAGGCCGGGGGTAGTTTGACCAAGTTAAGGTCCTCTTTAGAATTTTGTTTGTGGTGCTAGTGTCCTCATGTAAAGCTAAGAGGAGCTTCAGTGCATTGCGGAGACTGAAGACATGGCTAAGGGCTTCTATGGGCCAAGACAGACTTAACAGTCTGTTAGTCTGCAATGTGCACAAAGACAGACTGGACAGTCTTAACCTAAACAACATATGCCAAGAGTTTGTGGGGCCTAGTGATACCAGGAAAAAATACATTTGGTTCTTTTGATTAGTGCCTATCCCATCATGTAAGTGCTTTAAGTTAGAGCTGGTTTTTTTTTTTACTACACAGAGCAGTGAGTATAACCTAATAACCTAATAATTGTATTTGTTACAAAAGCATTTTATTTCTTTTATATGGGGACACTTTTTCACAATAATAGTTATGTTTAAAGTTAAGTTCAAATTTCATTTTCATTTGGTGGCTTTCAAAAACAACCTCAAAAACATTGCAATGAATAAATGGTTTTAAAGAAGAATATTTTGGACAATTTAAGAGAAACTTTAAGAAGATGGATAATGGTACGGTTTCCATGCTACACTAATAATAGTAGTAATGCTGGATTCAGACTACACAATATTTTTTTCTGTCACGATAGTCACTGTGTCAAATTATATGATTTTTACTCCTAAAATCTTGTCATGTCATGGACAAGAAACATTCATCACGTGCCGTCTTTAACCTTGTGCATGCTGTCATCGAGAAGGCGGGGCTATCGATTGACAGAAGGTGCCGTGAGCATAAACAAACATTGGCTAGCAATGTGTTTTGCTCTGACTTGTAGCCAGAAAAGCCCAAAAGTGGACACATATCTGAATTGTATGGATATTTGAATTTCCTCCAAAGAGAACTAAGGTAAAATATGTTTTATTTACCTTTTTTTTTTTTTACCCTGTCTCAGTAAATTATTCCCTCTAGGAAACATCATAAACGCAGGAGTATTATTGCCTTAGCTCCATAAACATTTCCTCCATTGTAAAATTCTACCTAGCAGGAATGATCCCATTGTCTCTCTTTCGTTTAGGCATGTTTGAAAGCATGTAGGAAGGTGCTTCTGTGGTTCTATTGGCCAGTGTCACACATGACGGAACTTGTCGTGGACGAATTGAAAAAAAAATAAACATGCTAGTCTTTCTGTCGTGAAGCATCGCAGAAGCGACATCGTTTGACGTCCACTATTAAACACTACACGAGCTGAAACGATCAAATCTTTCGTCCCAACGCCCATTGTCATTTACGAATCCCCACGACACCCTTCGTCAAGCAGACTGTGGCAAAATCGGGCTAAAATCGTTTAGTCTGAACCAGGCATTAGACTTTCCTCTGTGTACACATTTCCTTACAAGTACAATTTTGGCTGTATTCTTTGTGTCCCCTTCAAAAATTGCTCTTGAGAAATTTCATGTTTATTGTCTCTGTCAGGGAACACAGACTAGAGAGATGGGTAAGCATAAATCAGAACAGAGCTTTATTGAACACAGTGGTAAGGTAATGACGTTGGATGAAATATATGGCAGTTGAGTCAGAAGCAGATGGAGAACCACAGAAGGGTGAGTTACCACACACACACACACACGTATTCAGTCACTGATGATAATAATAATAATAATAATAAGTAAATCATTTTCCTTTCTTTTCTTTGTAGGATGAACTCACGGAGCTTGGAGGGAGACATGGAGCTGGAGACTGGAGAAAAGGAACTGGAGACTAGGGATCGGAGGCTGGAGATAGGAGACTCGGGTGAGGAGAAGAACAGCAGGTAGGTAAACTTTAGGTGAGTAACAATCCATGAGAACATCAGGTGGGTCTTAGATGAGACTAAGCAAAGTGTGTGTGAGTCCTTTTAACTGGAGCAGACAGTGAAGGGTGACAGCTGGTGGTGATCAGTAATTAGATGGCAATCATGACTGGGTGATTGCTGACAGTGAGCAGGTGAGCATAAGGAGGGATGATGGGAAATGTAATTTGGAGGAGGTGACAGAGCTGGTGCCTTCCCCCCTCCCAGTAGGCGCATCCTCGCGCCATAAATAGTACAACTGGGGAGGGAGGGTAGGCATCCTGGAGTCTTGACAGGGAGGTGAGCAGGGCTGTGCAAGCCAGTTATGAAGCCTCCAGGGTAGATCCGACAGCTCAGGGGACCAGGGCGGATCTGACAGCTCAGGTGACCAGGGTGGCACCGGCAACTCAGGGGACCATGGTGGCACGGGCAGCTCTGGGGACCATGGTGGCGCAGGCAGCCCAGGGGACATCAGGCTGAGCTCTGGGACTGGAACAAGCTCTGGGCTGAGTTCTAGAGCTGAAGCGGCTCATGGGCTGAAGAGGACCCTTGAGCGGGCTCATAAGCTGAGGAAGACTCTGCAGTGGGCTCATGGGCTGAAGCCGATACTGGAGCGGACTCAGGGGCCGGAGCTGACCCTGGAGCGGACTCTGGGGAGCATACTGGAGTGGACTCTGGACCGCGCTCAGGGGCTGGAGCCTTCACTGGACTCTGGTCAGGGGCTGAAGCCTTCACTAGACTCTGGTCAGGGGCTGAAGCCTTCCCTAGGCACTGGTCAGGGGCTGGAGCCTTCACTGGACTCTGGTTAGGGGCTGGAGCCTTCACTGGGATGTACTCGGGGGATGGAGTCAACTCTGGGCTGAGCCCAGGGCAGGAGCCATATCTGGGCAGAACTCAGGGACTGGAGCCATTTCTGGGCTGAACTCGGGGACTGGAGCCATTACTGGAGTATTTTCAGGGTTGGACTCTGGGACTAAAGGCTTCTCTGTACTCGGGGGTTGGAGTCATCTCAGGGCTGAACTCGGGGACTGGAGCCATTTCTGGGCTGTGTTTGGAGACTGCAGCCATCTCTGGACTTAACTCAGGGACAATAGCTCCAAGACATCCCCTCATACTCCACCAGTACTCCCAGGGGCAAAGGCACGAGACGAGATGACAGGATGAGACTCTGGAATGGCAGCCATGACGGGGTGAGACTCTGGAATGGCGGCCATGACGGGACAAGACTCTGGAATGGCGGCCATGACGGGACAAGACTCTGGAATGGCGGCCATGACGGGACAAGACTCTGGAATGGCAGCCTTGAAGAGACGAGATTCTGGAATGGCAGCCTTGAAGAGACGAGATTCTGGAATGGCGGCCATGATGGGACAAGACTCTGGCTCTGAGATTTAACAAACTAGAATAGACCTGGAGATTTTACACACTGGAATAGATTTGGAGGTTTCACATTCTGGAATGGATTCAGAGATCCAGCTTTTCGGGAGTGGACTGGCTCAGCAGGAGCGCATATAGAACATATTGTTCCATTGTGCAGTTGCAGGTTATAAAAGACACAGATGTGAATATCAAGGTTCGTCCTAACTAGCATGGAAAAGGGTCATCAGTTCTGAGTCATCCAGGTAAACTGCCGAAGACAGCTTCAAATATATCTCAGCAATTTAAGGAGGGGACAGCCATCTTGAGAAAGGGTGTAAAGCTGGTCAACTGGATGGAGAGGGATGTTCATCTTGCTGTAGTCTGTTAATGGTCTAGTCTTCTGTCAGGGAACACAGCCTTAGAGAGATGGGTAAGAATAAATCAAGACAGAGCTTTATTGAACACAGTGGTAAGGTAATGACACTGGATGATATATGGCAGTTGAGTCGGAAGCAGATGGAGAACAACAGAAGTGTGAGTTGCCACACACAAATATTCAGTCACCGATGATAATATGTGAATCCCTTTCCTTTATTTACTTTGTAGGATGAACACACGGAGCTTGGAGGGAGACATGGAGCTGGAGACTGGAGAAAAGGAACTGGAGACTGGGGATCGGAGGCTGGAGATAGGAGACTCGGGACAGAAGACGAACAGCAGGTAGGTAGTCTTCATGTGAGTTACAATCCAGGAGAACATCAAGTTGGTCTTAGACAAGACTAGACAAAGTGTGTGTGAGTCCTTTTAACTGGTGCAGACAGTGAAGGGTGACAGCTGGTGGTGATCAGTAATTAGATGGCAATCATGACTGGGTGATTGCTGACAGTGAGCAGGTGAGCATAAGGAGGGATGATGGGAACTGTAGTTCAGAGGAGGTGACAGAGCTGGTGACCATGATGAACAGTCCCTTTCAAATTTTTGATGAAATTTACGCCCACGAATAGAACTGTTAAACAAAGAAGGTAAACGGTATATGAAAAAGTAGTATAGAGTTTGCTTTTATTTTTTTATTAATAGAAAGACAAGCACTATAATACTTTCTCATTTACCATCAGCATTCAGCAAATACGCATTTATTTAATTTAAACAAATCTTTGAAGATATAACACTAATTTCACAAACAGAATTAGTTGAATCCAGATATGAGATCTTCTGTGCATTTGTAGCCTGCATGACTGCCGAAATGGGCATCAGTCTCATTTGCGCTATGCAAAAACACACCTGAAAGACTCTGATGCCATCTGGCAAAAGGTGCTGTGGTCTGATGAGACCAAAATTGACCTTTTTTGGACTGAAATCCAAGTACTATGTTTGGCGAAAAGCAAACACAGCACTCTACGAAGTATTAAATCAGGGGAATGATGACTTTTCCAACCCTTTTCCAACCCTATTCTAGTTTTTCAATTTTTAATAATCCTCCACTCACTTTGATGATGAGTGTTGTAATGTTTAGTCTACATACAGCTCAAAAAAGTTAGGCTTAATTTATTTTATTTTCTTGGGTGTAATGTGACAAAAGATGAAGATTCTAACATGGAATGATGACTTTCTAAAGTCACTGTAAAATCTCATTCACAGAAAACAGCTTATTTCCACATTGAAAAATAAGATGGATATAACATATGTAAATATAAGTGTCACACTATCACACCACATGGACTTTTGTTTTCAGTAAGTACTGTTTTCCCTTAATCCTCTGGAGTCTGAGGCTGATTTGGGGCCTGGAGAAGTTTTGACATGCCCTGACATTTGTGCTTTTTTCAGTTGTTCATAAACATATTAATGACACAAGTGTCATTACACTGTATTCAGCATAAACTAGGCTACCATAATATGTGAGAAACATGCATGTACATGTTTATGTTTTTGAAGGAATAACGTTTATGCGTGGTTATTGAAAAAACAAAAAACCTAAGTCACTGAAATAAGGCCAAAAAAATATATTAAATCTGTGTTCACAAGACTTCTGGGTATTGGAGGTTGTAGACTAGAGTTTTTGCTTCAAAATTATGTAAAAATTATCCTGCCTACTCTTTCATTTATAACAATATATTGATTTAGTTTTTGTAAGACACTTTTTGTCAAGAAACACAGTATGCGTGGAGGCGTGAATCATCATGAATAATGGGTCATTTACACCTGAGAAGACAAAAGAATCGCATAAAGAAGCTCTAATGAGCTGCATAATAATGAGGCCTTTCAGTCAGGTAGGCTGTGAAAAAACCCTCTTTGATTATGTCTCAAAGCTCATCATGGTGTATATCAAACATACAGAAAAAACAGCAATACTGTGAAATATTATTACAATTTAAAATAATGGTATTCTATTATATACTTTAAAATATAATGTATTTCTGTGATGCAAAGTGTCTGAACAATTATGTTACCTCTATGGCATTTCATATAGCCTTTTAGCTTGAAAAGCATGCACATTTGGAGAAATATTGATGGATTCTCATATGTTTATTTCAATTTTCTATACAGAGGAGTAATATTTATTCAATATTTATTGTCATCACTGTGAGTGCTGGATGCTGTGTTTTCAATTCATACTTGCAGCCGGAGGGCGCTCTGTGCACCTTTAGTTCACAAATTCATCTAAAGAAGAATAGGAACCAGGAACTAACGGCATGTCTTCTAGAGATCGCTAACCATGGCTTTAACATCCAGATAAACACTTTTCAAGACAATAAATACACGATTGAGACGATGTCTGCATGTATTGACTGAATTTGCATCAGAATAGCGCTGGCTCCGTGGGCGTGGCCGCATTAGCGGATAATGAGCTGAATCACGGACTTCTGACATGGCTCTCTTTTCATACAGATTACATAAACAGAGAATATTTGTTTTCGATTTGACTTACACGATTTAAAACCTGACATTTCTAAGTTTTTTTAGACATAAGTCTCATTTTTGTGTCCTTAGTATTCACTAAGTTACACTTCATTTTCTGAGAACTATCAGATTGGAGTTCGTTCAGAGGGAGATGAGAGATCACGCATCATGTTAGTTTTCTTTATTTTACAAAAAGCACAACATTTTGTTTTTACTCTGAGTGTACACAAATAAAAGAAGATATTCTATAGTTTCAATTGATATATTACTTTTAAGTCTGTTTTGCTGCAATGTGAAAAAAATAATACAAAACGCGCCGGCGCGTTACCCGACTCCAGAGAGTTAAGCCGGGTGCACACTTTGCAATTTATAATAGTCCTTTACGATTGTTGCTTGTCAGACTGTACGAACATGATCCTCATGTCACACTGTGGGATCTCAGCTGTCCTATATGTCGGACTGTACGACAGTCAGGATGCGTTAAAAATGGACGCGCACTTGAAAACTTGTCCGGAGTTTTACATCATCAACCCACACACATTCAGTGACAGTGAGCTGCATTAAACGCGGGACTGAAATGGTGGCTAACACACTGCAGGACTGTGCGCCAAATCTTCTGACACTGCCAGAATTTCGTCGGAGGTAAAATTTGATCGGCTGTCGGTGAACATGTCAAACTCTTCAGCTGTGTTCACTCTCAGTGAACACAGCTGAAACTCTGGACACTCATTAGTTTCAGCTGTGCACTAATCAGTCTTCTCATTATCTCCTCTATTTAGGTTCAGTTCAATTTGTGTGTCTTTGTCGGGTCTCATCAGTGTGTATGTTGTTTTGGACTGCCTAGCTGTGTTNATCTAAAGAAGAAGAGGCTATTCCATGAAAGGTGTTTTCAATTCATACTGCAGCCGGAGGGCGCTAAAGAAACAAAAACTCATCTAAAATTCATCTATAGAAGAAAAGTAAACAGGAGCTAACTGGCTAACCATGGCTTTTACACCTAGATAAACACTTTTCATACACGATTGAAACTATATGTCTGCATGTATTGACTGAATTTGCCTCTGAATAGCGCTCGCTCCGTGGGCGTGGCCGCATTAGCGGATAATGAGCTGAATCACGGACTTCTGACATAGCTCTCTTTTCATACAGATTACATAAACTCAGAAGGTTTGGTTCCGATTTGACTTACACGATTTAAAACCTGACATTTCAACGTTTTTTTAGACACAAGTGTCATTTTTTAGTCATTAGTATTCACTAAGTTACAGTTCATTTTCTGAGAACTATCAGATTGGAGTTCGTTCAGAGGGAGACGAGAGATCACGCATCATGTTAGTTTTCTTTATTTTACAAAAAGCACAACATTTTGTTTTTACTCTGAGTGTATACAAATAAAAGAAGACATTCTATAGTTTCAATTGATATATTACTTATGTCTCTATGACAAAAAATGACGGAGTATTTTAAGTCTGTTTTACTGCAATGTGAAAAAAACCCTGCAAAACGCGCATGTGCGTTTTCAGACCTCAGAGAGTTAAAATTAACGTTTGTCTTGCACCACACAACCCGTGACAGAAGACCCGACCCAAAAAGTGAAAGTAAGCGGCGAATCGTTTGTGTTTGTTTTTTAGTCTCCAGTTCGTGTTTTGTTTCATTTTTTTCATTTATCATAGACGTCCAACCTCCTCGACCTGTCGTCCTGACTCTCCTGCCTACAGTTCTCCCGCCCATGATTCAAGCGTGAACCATCAGCTATTCGGCCTCGTCGAGCTCCCTCGGTCAATCAGCTCCACCTGGGTCAGACCTCGCCACACCTGTGCTGTGCTTTTGCACTCCACCCCTTCGACTACGGCCCCTCAGGCTCCGCCACTACCCTCGGCCACCCCTTTCACCATCCCTTCACCATCTTCTCATCCTCCTCGCCTCCTTGTCACCATAGCGCAAGGATTTAAGTTCAATTTAGGTTCAGTTCAGTTCAGTTTGAGTGTCTCTGTTGGGTCTCGTTAGTGTGTACGTTGTTTTGGACTGCCTAGCTGTGTTGGAACTTGCCTTGTGGATTATTAAAGCCTGTGTACTTCTTCTTCGATGTGCATTTGTCTTGCACCACACAACCTGTGACAGTAAGATAGAATGTCATATGCTAACAGCAATGCCAAGGTCTCTGGAAAGAGGTTAGGTTAAGTGATATTTACATTCAGTGGGGAAAGGAGCAGGAATCCATTTCAATAGAGTTGCTGTATCTGTTATTTTTTAACTGGATGACTCTGAATGTAGTGTGTCTGTTACTGTATCTTTCCTCAAAGGCTGGAGGCATAGAACATGGCCGTATCTGTTGTTGCCTCAAGATGAGGGCTCAGAACTTGGTTGTCTGTTATTGTTTTCCCCTAACAGGTGGAGACTCAGAACAATGTGTGTCTGTTACTGTCTAACTTGACAGGCCGGAGACTCAGAACAAGTGTCTGTTGAATAGTACTTTTATCCCTTTTCAATGAGAATAATGCATTTAATTCTTTGTGTTGCAGGCCCTGTGCGAAAGGCTTGACTGACAGATTAGAATGTCCCTGTAAAAACAGGAGACAGGAGCAAACGTGTCTGCATCGCACACAATCCCAAGCAGTTGTGAGCATGCTGTTACTGAGCCAATGCAAAAAAAACAAACAAACAAAAAACCCTCTAGTCAGAAGGGTAGTGATAACACCAAGGAATTAACCTTTTGCAGAGAGAAAATGGATGGAGAAAGAGGACATGTCGAAGTTATAGAACCTGGCAAATGTATGCATGCTTCAGTTGTGAATGAGTTTCAAACTCTCTAGGCATTGCCACATTTTTGAGAGGTCTGCAAAACACAAAAAGCTGGTCTGACTATCTGTACTGACCTGACTGGTCAACATAGGCAAGCCCACACTGGTATTCTGACTCTCTAATGGATTACCAGTGAATGCCTGCAAGGTAATCACCTTACCCTGAGAGGAGTGGACCAAACCTTGGGCATTTAACCTTAAGGCTTAAAGACAACAAACCTGGGCCAAACTCTAAACAAGAGTCACTGAACGACAAGGCTTGTAGGTCTCCAATTTGCTTCACAGATGTAAAAACGAGTAGCAACACATTCCCAAGGGTCCTCTTGTCTGAGAAATATTGTCCATGGCTGCTTGGGACAGCCCTTGACAATTTAGCAAGCCCTGCAGACGAGCCACAGGAGCTCTTAGAACCATGGAAATGTAAGCCACTTGGATGCAACTAGCAGCACAGTCTCTCTGTCTGCCATGATTAGGCACAGCATTTGGTGAAGCAAGTGACTGGGAGGGAATGCATCCACTTTTAATGGAACCATATTCCATTTCTGGAGAGACAAAAGGTCCACTGCAGCTTGTCCAAGTACTTCCCAAATCCCCAGAGCCGTCTGGATGAAGTCTCCTTGAACTCTCTAACACAAGACAAAATCTGCTCCGTAGTTCAGCTGACTGGAGATAGGCACTGCATGCAGTGTGAAGAGATGATTCTTGCTCAAGAAGAAAATGTATTGAGTCTGATTAAGCATTCGATGGGAAAGAAAATATGTCAAAAAAATAAAATAAAATAAAATATGAAAATCTCTACTGTCAACTTGGACCAGGGTGTGGAAGCAGAGATGCCTGCCCAAAAAGCTGTAAGAGCTAAGAGGACTACAAAAAGCTCAAGGCGGTTTATGTGCCACTGAGTCTGAACACCAGTCCAAATGCAAAGCAGTAGATGACTGTTGCACAGGGGTCCTAGCCCAAGCTAGATGTGTCCACCTTCCTCCTGATAAAAGGAGGGAGGTCAAAAGGCAAGACTAGCTTGAGCAAAGCAGCTAATGCCATTCAATTTGGAGTTTTCTTACTCTTTAAGAAAATGAGCAACAAGGCAAATTGTTGCTAATTACAGAAACATCTAAGTTCCTTGCACTAGTAATCCAAACAGACACATTCCAAAATAAAATAAAATGCAAGACATCCTGGTCTGAACAGAGAGTTTTAGGAGAATGTGGCAAACAAGTAGGCAAAGGCAAAAACAGGTACACAGCAAAGGACAGAAATACAGTGGGGAATATCCAGATAAAGAATGTTCAGAATTGACAACAAAAGTGATGAACATGACTTCATAAATGTGTAGTAGAGGACCAGGGCCATATTTACACATTCTGACTAATGATGAATGTGGAACAGGTGTGGAGGGAACTGGATGTTAGAATTCTGGTGATAGCGTCCTCGTGTAGTGTAAGGAATGAGTGGCAGGTGTAGAGGATGTCCTAGAGCAGGGGTGGCGAACTCTGGTCCTGGAGAGCCACAGTCCTGCAGAGTTCATTGTAGCAGAAATCCTCAGCAGTGACACGGAGAGCAATCGTATATCTCCAGGACAACACATCAGGTATTCAAAACAAGGGGAGCGAGCAAGGGAGTGCCAGTAATGCTAGCATTGCTAGGGTTTGTCTTGGTGGCTGGTGAGGCAGGCTGGATGATAGAGGATTGCTGGTGGAGGTGACAGAGGACCTCATCAATGGCAGCATAGAAGTGGTTAAGCTGATGGTGCTCAATCAACAAGGCTGTTTGAGACAAAAATATAGATTGGGCCGCTTGATCTGTTGGTGGCAAATTCTTCTGTAACTCTGAAGATTTGAGAGACTCAGTGTTGAGAGACTCATGGCAAACAATTTCAAAACAGAAAGCAGAGGCAAAAACAGGTACACAGCAAAGGTCAAATACACAGAGGGTAATATCCAGATAAAGAACACTCAGAATTGCCATCAAGAGTGATGAACAAGACTTTGCAATATATACACAATATATACTTAAGCAATATCTACACAATGACTAATGATGAATGCTGAACAGATGTTGAGGGAACCGGATGTTGGAATTCTGGTTAGACCTCTCTGATGTGGTGGGAGGAAGGAATGGCAAGAAGGCAGGAAGGAATTTTACATGATTGAATTATGTATATTGGTTCCACATGAATCAAAACATTAAACAAAAACAATTTGTTCACGCAACTTTAAAATCATGGAATGAAGTGACCCAATAGTGATTTTATGTGGTTCTCTGAAAGCATTAATTTAATAATTTCATATACTTTTGTGTCACATCACTTAATTATAAGACTGTCGGCTACTAGCAATGAACAAACTATTAGATAGAAATATCATTTATTAGCATGCTAAATGATAATGCTCCTTGAGTAAAGCAACAATAACATCCTCTTTATGTTTAAGTAATATAAATCCATACTGCTTATCTTCTGCAAACTCCACACAGAAATACCTCTTGGCTCAGCCAGGACTTGAATCAGGGTTTTTTCTTGCTGTCGTGTGTTATGGGTCAAAGAAAACACTGATGTTTCTTCTCACGTAACACATTTATTTTGAAGATCTGTAAGAAGGATTCATACAGAAAAAAAAGATTGTTAGCAGAGTCTCCCGTTTACCTATAGTCTCTCCTCGCTACTGCATCACCTATTGTCATTAGTGGATCACCCGCTTACTCATTAAACATTGTCAATAGCAATAACAGAAAAATATCATCTTCCAGAACACAAATGTGGTTATCGTGAACCCCTTTATCCCTTTTAACTGTAATGCAAGTTAATTCAAGCACATAAAATAACCTTGTAAGATGCCTGCAAAATTACAATCATTTTACAGTTACAGTTCTTTAATAGTTCATACATCAGTATTATTACAATCCACCTCGCAGTATTTTCATTGCCATTTACCATTTTACTAAAATAATACAAGGAAAATCCCGCACACTATCAACTTGCAAAACCGTGATGAAGATCATACGATCAAAACGTTGCCAATAAAGAACTTTTTTTACGGTTTTGCAAGTTGATAGTGTGCGGGATTTTCCTTGTTTTTTTCGTATTTTGACTATACCAGTCTTTTTTCCTATGCACCTATCTATGACCTAGGTGTGCGACGCTAATTGATCACTAAAATAATACAGAAATCCTGTCCTTATACAGTTTCACAGATAGTGCCCAAAATGGCAGCTGTCATAACACAGCATGTGTACCGTTGTGAATCACATTTACTCAGAACATGGGATTTATATTAGCTGTAAGGATTAATACAGTAAAAAAAGATCATTAGCGGAGCCTCCCATTTCACTCATCGGCTGTATACGAAATCGCATACTTCCCTACTGTATGTGGAAAACAGTATGTGACATAAGAATTATGTCCGAATTCACAGTACTCAATTAAACAGTAGGCAAAAAGTACCCGGATGACCTGCTACTTCTGGTGAGATTCTGAAGTGTGCATATGATGGACAATTTACTATCCTCTGAGGCCATGGGAGAGGATTTGTAAATGACAGTGACGTGACGCAACTGACGCTGGTAGGTCATATGATAATTACATTTATACTACATGCATTCATACTATATAGAACATACTTTTTAGTGGTCGTGAAGTAATTGTTCAAAATAAGTACCTACTCAAGAGAGAATGCGATTGCAGACGTTCCCTCCACACCATCGTCCCTCCTCGCTACTGCATCGCCTCTTGTCATAAGTGGATCTCGGAGCACTTTAGTGCAAGAGCTCCCCCATACTTAATACCATCTGAAAGATTTTATCCATTCTGCTCTGTTAAAAAACAACTGAATATTATGAAAATATGCTCAATTCAAGAATTAAATGGGAAAAATGTAATGGGGGGGAAAAGGTTTCTACACTGACTATTCAGTATGAGCACCACACATGCAGCAGTGCTACCCACCAAGCCAATGCCACAAGGTGCAGTAATTTGAACTGTAAAAATAATGTTTGAGTGCATGTTTGGTTCACACTCAAAATGCCTAATCTAGTAGATTGCACATTTTAGAGAATACTATGGGCCCTATTTTAACGATCTAAGCTTATGGTCTGAAGTGCATGGCGCAGGTGCACTTAGGGCGTGTCCGAATCCACTTTTTCTAGTTTAATGATGGAAAAAACAGTCTGTGCCCCAGGAACATTGTACAAAAGGGTTGTACCTAGTCTCTTAATGAGTCATGGGTGTGTAACATGCAATAAAACAATCAGAGTCTCATCTCCTATTCCCTTTAAAAGCCAGGTGCGCTTGCACCATGGTGGATTCGCTATTTACATGGTGGAATTTGCGAACGGAAAGACTGAACGCTTCTCCAGAGAGGAATCCTTTTATTTTTAATATTTAAAAATGTTTGTGTGCTTCTCCGCATCCGTGTGTGTGTAACAAGAAGAGTGAATGCGCGTTGTGCACCCTGCATATTACTAACGTGTGCTTTAAATAAAACAATTAATAAAAAAATACTGCGCAGTCATTTTCAGTTGCCTCAAAATAGCAACACACCAACAATGCGCCTGAACACATCTCGTTTTCACACCAGCACGTCCATGGGCGAACAGAGAGGCGCGAGTGCATTTGCTATTTAAACAACATGGCGCTGGATGTGAAAATGATAACTGTGTTGGGCTGAAACTAGCAAAAACACTTGCGTCGTGCTTGGCGTCGCATTGCACCGGTGTATGATAGGGGCCAATGAGTTGGTCTGTGTCTTGATTAGTTGCTTCCATTTTTGTTCTGTGAATAAGATCTTGTACTATAAAAACAGAGAGTGACTACATATAATAGACAGAATCTCTGTCTTGTTCTTTTCATTCTAAAGGCTCATTACACACAGATGTCTTCACGGTGGAGGCTGCATGCATCCAGATATAAGAGTGCCTTGTTCAGGATCAAAAGTTTTCTAATTGCTGGCCCTTGTTCCTGGCTCAGGGTGGGTTAAATGATGCGGATCTACTACGTAATGTCTACAATATCCTCAGTGAACCCGTTCTTTTGGCCATCATTTTTTTAAGTTGAGAACCAAATTAAGTTTGGAGATGCCCACTTGGACACTTTCAAGGCACGTCCCACATGCAGGAGAACACTGAACATTTCTTTTCAATCTAGTCATCCTCCAGAACACCCCATCCCAGCAGCTGTACAAGGTTTGGGAAGGTGGCAAATGGGAAATGTGACCTACTTCGACTGTGCATAAAGCCAGCCTATAATGGTTTTACTTTGTAAACATTTTAAACTATTTACCACCCCATATGCCTTCCCACACATTCATTTTTCCTCAATTAGTGGATAGGTGTTGGAGAAAATGTAATACCATGGCTTCAGAGCACCATATGTTTTCATTTCACTTCTTATTTCATCCTATTTATTTCTGATCAGTGACACAGATCAATGTCAGTATCAGTGGTGTGCGGTGGTGTTTTAAAATAAGGAGGCAGAATCCTCAATTTTATGTCCCTATCACACTTAATTTTCTAAGTTAAATAAACATTACTTGAAAAGAGAGACCAAATACAATACACTATTTTGTATTTTACACTATGCAATATTCTATTTATTAAAATTAAAAGTATAAATTTCATCAAGTTAGTGTTTTTCCACATTTTGGTAACACTTTAGAATACTGATCCTTCATTAATTAATAACTACAGGAACAAATAAGTAATGCATTATTAACACTCTAGTAACTACTATTAACTAACAAGTAACTCTGATGAATGAATTAGAAAGTAATAGTGCTCAGTTGAAGGTGGTAGTTCACTATTAGCTAATCAGTAACTACTGTTTTTTTCATACCTCCCAGAGAACTACTAAGAACTACTATAAACATGTTCGTTATTAATGTGAATAATGAATAATGTATAATTAATTCTAGAGTAAAGGCCTTGGTAACCCACTAGTAATGACTGGAGTATTACCAAATACTTAAGAAGGAATTACTAATTATTTGGATCAGTATTCTAAAGTGAAGATCATGGTAACCCACTTGTAATTACTTAAGTGTTACCAAATATATATAGGATATTTTGTACAGTATAGGAATTACTGTACAAAAACATACAAAAACATCAAAAGTTTACAAAGACTTCAGTAGTTACTAGAGAGTTATCATGTTTTTCACATCAGAATACTGATCCAAATAATTAGTAATTCCTTCTTAAGTATTTAGTAATACTTCAGTCATTACTAGTGAGCCTTAACTAAGGCCTTAACTTTAGAATTAATTATACATTATGCATCATTCATGTTAATTATGAACCTGTATATAGTAGTTCTTAGTAGTTCTCTGGGAGGAATGAAAAAACAGTAGTTACTGATTAGTTAATAGTGAACTACCACCTACAACTGAGCACTATTACTTACTAATTCATTAATCAGAGTTACTTGTTAGTTAATAGTAGTTACTAGAGTGTTAATAATGCATTACTCATTTGTTCCTGTGTAGTTATTCATTAATGAAGGATCAGTATTCTAAAGTGTTACCACATTTTTACATTTATTCCAAAATAATAACTAACAGCAGTAGCAATTTAAACAATATATATTATTTGTGAACTAATGTTCAGCTTTTCTTTTTTAAAATGTCAACTTATTTTTAGAAGTCATCAAGCTTGTACGCACTAGTCACAGACACGAAGATATATACCTTTAATTTCATCAAGCTAATTGCTCATGAAAAAAACTCCCCCAGTCATCATGTTTTCAGGCCATTTCATGTTTGATTTTGACGTGATATAAAGTGGTGATATCAAAGCGGCTGATTTGTTTACTTACTTTTTAAATTAGTCGTCCCATTAACGCCATCATTGACTTCATTCAGGCCGATTCAAGAATGCGCACGAAAAAAACAGGCGGGATTTATCGCACAAACCAATCATAACTGATCATATCAAATCATAGCATGATGGAGTCACTGCCTCCTCTCATGTGACTTTCCCCCATTCATTCTCAATTACCCCCCACTAAACCCACCGCACTTTTTAGGGAGTCTGTTATAAGTCAATAGGTTCAGGGGAGGCAAGCCTTCGCTGTAACTTTACAACGGGTGTCGCTGTTGGACAGTGTTACTTTACAAAAAACAAGTGACTTTTACACTTTTTAATGTCAAATTTTGAAATATATTTGTAATTTTAGTTTCATTTTTATAATATTGGTTACTTTCTCATCCAGTTTGTTTGAGGAGACACTGCCTCCCTTTCCTGCTTGGAGGAAACGCCCCAGTAGATGTATGCATTATTATTTCAATCTTATGGGAGATCAAATATGTGGTAAATTACTACCAGCATTTTAAATGCTTTATCCTGTTATTTTAAATGTTTATAATGAGCCCAGCTGTGGTCATACATAATTTCTTTAGTTAACCAGCATTATGTTTCCCCAAGTCCAAGCATGGTATGCTCAAGAATGTGTTTGCTCTAAATCAGCTTTCTAAATTCACTGTTTTATAGTTAATTTCTTTGACATTTTTGTTGGATTAGCCAGTAAGTACCCAATTAATTAAGTCTTTGCTTGTTGTGGCTCTCTCTTGCATTGTAAACATTCTGTTGAATGAAATAATTCAGATGAAGGAAAAATGTCCTAATAGTTTTAATCACTTTTTAACACCCTGTTTGATTAGCCGTGTGCACAAAACCACCTGTGACCCTAAAGGCTATTTAAATGAGAGATACAAATTGGTAACACACGAACAGCCTCATAAAAATGATTTTACAAGGCTGCAAAGATATGGGCATGTAGATGGATTATTCAGACAGCAAATGTTCAGCTGCTGAGAAGGGAGGGGGAACAGTCCGGAAGAGAGACAGACAGAGAGAGATGGGCTGGGTACAAGTGTTTGTACTAGAATTTACATCAATATTTAGTTAATAACAGTAATAACAGTAGAAATGTTCAATAGCTCTTTAGAAATCAAGACTTTAATACACAAAAATGGGTCCTACTTTACATTTGGTACATAATAAATAGTAGTCATTTACCTGCATGTAATTACAGCTGTAGTTAATTTTTGTAATTACATATATAATTGCACTCCCTTACACCTTAACCTACCCTTAAACCTACCCATATTAGCAAACCTGTCTCTAACTTACCCATACCCCCCCTCAACAGCAGCAAAAGTGTTTTGCAATACAATAATAACACAATAAGTACATTGTACTTATTTTTGATGTAAGTGCATAGAAGTTAAGGTCACATAATACAAAGTGTGACCAAAAAGTGTGACAAACTCTGTGTGGGTTACAGGGGCTGGTGGCTTTTCAACACACGTGAGGGAGCCGTACCTTCTCATTTACTTTGTTGAAACATTCTTTCCACCTGTGCTAATGCATTTTCTTTTACTACAGCCAGAGCAAACCACCATTTGTTCACTTTATTTGTTTATAGAATTGTTTAATATTGGCCAATTGACTGGAGAGAGTTTAACATGCCTCTGTGGCTGATAAAGCCTGTTTTTGGATCATATAGCTATCTACTCAGTGACTTGTAAATAGAAAACAACTGTTCTGTCCATTGGCTGCTCCTAGAGGTCACATCTCCGTGCCAGCTCCATCTGCCGAAAGTGCTTAAAGACTTCAATGTTCAATCCCTGGAACAGATCTCTGTGGATTTCATTATCTGGGCAAGAAACTGTTGAAAGTTTCCAGTCTTGCTCAGAACTTGAGGACTACAACGAATTAAGATTGCATGATGATAAAGTATCCCATTTGGCTGTACATTTGAATAGCATATTTGTTTGGCTGTGTGAAACCTTCTTCGGGACAGGAATAAACCAGGAGAGAAAGAAGGAGGGATTAGAAACCAGATTATGTGCATATGTTCCAGAACATAACTGTACAAATATTGAAATAGCATGGAGACCTTAAATGAATGCTCCACTTTTTTTTCTTCTTTTTTTTACACAGACCCTAACACTAAGTTTTGAGAATACAGTGTTGTATACTGCATGAAACATACATACATTATATGGACAAAAGAATTGGGACACACCTCTTATTGTTTTAAATTGAAGTTTCTATCAGACATATATAAAATCAAGCATCAAGCCATGCAGTCTGCATTTACAAACATTTGTGGAAAAAAATGGGTCCTTCTGAAGATCTCAGTGAAGCGTGCTACTGTAATAGGATGCCACCTTTGCAATAAGCCAGTTCTTGAAATTTGCTAGTTTCAGGAAATAAACATTGTGTAAGATAGTAAGTTAAATCTAAACAAGTGCTCTACTGGACAATTGGGCAAAAAATCCCAAGGAAACCCTCCAAAATCTTGTGGAAATCAATTCTTGTTGGATTTTTTTTCTAGTGAGACTAGGAGAAATCTTTATCCACTTCTTCATGCTTGACTTTACATCCTTACTAATGATTTTTTTCTTTTCCATTGCTGACCGCCAGGCTCCACCATCACACCCACACAGCGCTCACTCTCCCCTGAGTTCGAATCACCGGCACCTGTTCCACATAGCACACCGTAGCACCAGTACAAAAGCACACACCTCTCAGTCACTCATTGTCTGGCCTTCAATGTGGAAACAGACTCCTTACCTGCTCTACTTACATTGGTGGTGAAGCTTGTAAGTCCTGAATATCTCCTTCGATGATCCCCTGTGTCTCCTTCGTCTTCATGCCTGTATTACTGTGGAAAAGGGTTGTACAAAACCTTGTAAACTCACCGTTCTCAACAGGGGTGTGTGTGCTTCGTTCAGATTCTTCAGCCATCATCACCACTGACCGCAAGCCTGTCAAGAAAGAGAACCGCAAGTTATCCACCAGCTATCTTTTTGTAACTGTACATCTGTAATTTGCACACCTGCATTATCCCATTATTTCATCTGCGCAATAAACGACTGTTTGGGTTCGCTAATGTGTCTGAGAGTCTGGTTTATCCTGACACCCATGTTTGTGCAGTCTCTTTTTGAATAGTTGACTGGTGCACATTAACTTTAACTTTTGCTAAAGCTGCCTGTAGATCTCTTGATGATACCCTGATGCGTCTATTGCTCTTGGGATGAATTTGGTGGGACAGCCTGGCCTGTACAGATAGCTGGTCTGAAACCTTTTACACTTTTGAATACAGAATTAAAGATTTTGAATAGCTCAGAAATGGGGTTTAAATCCATGTGTACTAACTTTTTCCACACACACTCAAAAAACTTTGTTAAATTATGTATTGCCTTATATCTATAAGCAATATTGAAATGGCAATCCAAAATCCAAAATGTTATAAATGTTATAAAAAAGAAATGGGAAAAATGGGAAAAAAAGTGTCATTGCACAGCACTGTAGAAAATCATCACTGATGATCTTTCTCACCAAAGTAGGATACAGCTAACCCATGAGAGGAGCCATTATGGTGAAAAACTGTCATTGTAAATCTGAGAGATTACAATGTGCCACCAGTTCTTGAGAATACAATTTATTCCACAAAACAATTAGACAATTCATCAATCATTAAATATCATTACATTCGGTATCATCCATCCATGTTGCTGCCGCACTGTTTGAGTTAGAGCTCCTTCGAGTTCCTAATTCCTAATTGCTTGTTTTTTCTCTTAAAATCAAATTTCTAACCTATCATTTTCTCCTTTTACAGTGGGTGTACACATCTCCGACATTTTATATAAAAAAACACTTGGATTGCCTTGTTAACGATAGTTTTATCCGACTTCCCGAACATCCGCTAAGCCCATTAGCAATAGTGGCGTGGTCACACTAACGTTTGTTCTCTTATCACTCACGATATTATTGTTCATTTATTCTAATGGCGATTGTATCGGATGTGTCTCTACCTTTGAGTGCAGGTGAGGACACATTCGAGCTGCATGCGGTGCAGTTGGAGCTGGAGGCCGTGGAACGACAGATTCGGACCCTTCTTGAGAAGCAGGCCAAGCTACAGGAGCGGCAAACAGCGCTGGAAACATCCCGGGCTGATGCTCACCAATACGCGGTAAGTTTGCACCATGATAGTAACACTCCTGCTTCCTCTACTCAGTGTGTTTCTCTGCTCAGGGCCCGAGCACCCAGAACATGTTCATCCCAGCCCTCGTTCACTCCGGCGCCGTCACACTAGGGACCTTGGGTCCTTCAGCAGCCCCCGGTCTTCGACATCTCGACCGCGAGGCGGAACGCGATGCCATGGTCATCAGTGACACTACCCGCGATCCTGAATAGTGACAAGAGCATCGGAGCTGTTGTTCTGCACACGGGGGTGAATGACACCAGGCTGCGGCAGACGGAGGTGCTGAAGCAGGACTTCAGGAGCCTGATCGAGACGGTACGAGCCACATCACCCGCGACGAGGATCATCGTGTCCGGACCGCTTCCGACGCACCGACGTGGACATGAAAGGTTTAGTAGATTATTTGCTTTAAATGAAAGGTTAAAGGGATAGTTCACCCAAAAATGAAAATTTTATGTTTATCTGTTTACCCCCAGGGCATCCAAGATGTAGGTGACTTTGTTTCTTCAGTAGAACACAAATGATGATTTTTAACTCCAACCATTGCCGTCTGTCAGCGGTATAAAGCTTGTGAATGGTAACACAATCTTTAAGAGTCAAAAAAACATGCATAGACAAATCCAAATTAAACCCTGCGGCTCGTGACGACACATTGATGTCCTAAGACACGAAACGATCGGTTTGTGCGAGAAACCGAACAGTATTTATATCATTTTTTACCTCTAATACACCACTATGTCCAACTGCCCTCCACATCTGGTTAGTGAGGTCTGATCGCGCTCTGACAACGGAAGTGATGTCTTGCACTCATTGAAGTATAAGCTCGAGAGATCACTTTTGTTGTCAGAGCCTCACTAACCGAGTGCGGAACGCAGTTGGACATAGTGGTGTTTTAGAGGGAAAAAAATTATATAAATACTGTTCGGTTTCTCACACAAACCGATTGTTTCGTGTCTAAGGACATCAATGTGTCGTCACGAGCCGCAGGGTTTAATTTGGATTTGTGTATGCATGTTTTTTTGACTCTTAAAGATTGTGTTACCATTCACAAGCTTTATACCGCTGACAGACGGCAACGGTTTGAGTTAAAAATCATCATTTGTCTTCTACTGAAGAAACAAAGTCAACTACATCTTGGATGCCCTGGGGCTAAGCAGATAAACATAAAATTTTCATTTTTGGGTGAACTATCCCTTTAATGTCTTGGTGTAATGAACAGAAGCTGCTCTTTGTAAATAATTGGAATCTTTTCTGGGAGCGACCTTGGCTCTTCCGTGCTGATTGCCTGCACCCCAGCAGAATCGGAGCTGATCTTCTGTCAGAGAACATCTCCAAGACGCTTCACACCGTATGACTAGTAAGTCAAACCTCAAATCACGCTCTGTGTTCTGCCCACTTAATTGATAGAAATGTGAGTGTAGTACAGTCTATAGAAACTGTGTCTATTCAGCGAATAGTGAGGTATAACAATAAAAATAAAGGATCTAGAAAAAATCTGATCGTGATCAAACAAGAAATTCACAAAATTACTGAACAAAAACAATTTCTGAAGCTAGGGTTGCCTGCCTTGACCATTGCCTGTGTTTTGGATTACTCTCTTGCCTTGCCGCCTTGTTACTGTTTGCTGATGTTTGACCCACTGCCTGTACGACTATGTTCTTATGAATAAAGCCTGCATGTGGATCTCCAACTCCATTGCCCCGCTCCCTACACTACAATTTCATTACAGTTTAGTAGAGATGACTTTATGAATTTCTTTACTGAGAAAATCAAAAGCATCAGAAATACAATTGTAATACCACTAAACTACTGAAAGAATTGTTACCTGTAGCAGGAGAGCCTCTTCTCAATATTATTAACTCGTCTTTATCTCTAGGTCATGTCCCAAGACTGTTCAAGCTAGCAGTTATTAAACCCCTCATTAAGAAACCACAATTAGATCCAAATGTATTAGCAAATTACAGACCCGTTTCAAATCTTCCATTTATATTATAAGAAAACATGGAATTAGTTTCCATTGCTATGCCGATGATATTTCATCACAACCAGATAAAATCTCCAAATCTGACAGTGTGTTAAAAAAGTAAAACATTGGATGACGAGCAGTTTTCTTCTATTATATTCAGATAAGACTGAAGTATTACTTATTAGGCCAAAAACCTGTACACAGAATCTCTCAGACTACAATTTGCATTTAGAAGGATGTACTGTTACTCCATCCTCGACAGTTAAAGACCTGGGTGTTATATTAAACAGCAACATGTACTTCGAAAATCACATTTCATATGTTACAAAAACAGCCTTCTTCCACCTCAGAAACATTGCTAAGATACGGAATATGTTATCTATTTCTGATGCTGAAAAATTAGTTCATGCTTTCATGACGTCTAGACTAGATTACTGTAATGCATTACTAGCTGGTTGTTCTGCTTCCTCAATAAACAAGCTACAATTAGTACAAAATTGTAGCATATGTACACGTATCAGAACAGCCAACCAACTTTGGAATTTTCAGAATGCTTTTAGCCTGTTCAACGGTGTTTGTAAATCTCACATTGGCTCCGGCCTGGTGGACACTAATAGATCACGAGACCCATTTTATTGCTGCTTCAATAAATTCCTGAACATTTCCCTCGCAACTTCAAAGGGGCTGCGACCACCTCAGATCGAATTACTAAGAGCAAGACGCAGCATACCAAACAGCAATAAAAGTGAAAATACACGCACGCACCCACACACACAGACATGCATGACGATTGTATGCACAAGTATGATTGTACCCGCAAATATGAATGTATCCGCCATTGTAGTTCAAGTTGCATTTATGTATTACTAGTGTAGAAGTGTAGAAATGACTGTAGTGGGTTAATTTTCATGCTAAATGATAGTATTAGAATATAAAGTGTATCTTCCTTAAATGCTGTTGGACACCTGTCAAGTTTAGACTCTCCGTGAAGCTCTTGGTCTGCCTTATTCACCAATGTATGTCACATTGCTGCAAAATGCATTGTTCTATTTTTAATGGTAATATGAAGGAAAATGTACCCTAATCTAACATACCATAAATTATGCAAATCCAGCCAGGAGACAAGACAAAGAAAACTTTGCCCGCCAAACATTGCACCCTGACTATTGGTTGTTTCAAAGAAGGAGGTGTGTTAGCTTGGTTTTCCATAAAAGCAACAACACGCAACTTTTCCTTTGTCTCTCGTTTAGCCTCTGAATCATCCATCGCCCTCTCTCGTGCATGTCTCTCCCGGACGGCTCAGGCGACCGCGCTCCCATCACGCGCTATTCGGCATCGGGAGGACCATCTTCTTGGCACAAGCTTTGCTTTTGTCAAGCTTTTCGTCATCCGCCATCACCTAGGAGACGGACTCTCTCTTCTTTCTTTTCCAGTTATATTACTCTTCAGTTTAAACCTCATTTGAAAAACCCGCCAGAGGAAACCCTCTCGGAAAGGACCAATCACTCCAAGCCCAACGCACTGAAACTCTACAGCACACTGACTTGAACCAATATGCAAGTACTAATTTCTTTGAAATTCGTTTAAACTGATTTCTGTGCTGGCTCTCAAAGGGTTAACTGTTGTAATTTGTCTTTGATCACCTCTCTTTTCCTGCCTTTACTTTTGCTCTTGAATATGTGTGTATATTTAGACGTATAACCTCTGTAGTAGTAGTTTTCATATATTAAATACATTATATCCATGCTTTTTGTTCTTTTGCTCATTCATAAAACCCAGGTCACTTTAACGTTTTCGATCCAGCACCATCGCTTTACCCTTTGATGCTATAATAGGAATTTATTCTCGTGGCCAGAGAATAACATTCCCTTTCATAATAGTCTGTGGAAAACTTAACAGTTTGCTGGACAAACTGGGGTAGTTTCTCTAAAACAACTATTAAACTAGAACTGATCATATACATAATTGATTATAATTCATTGTAATTAATTCACATATATACATAATTCCCTCCTGGGTCGGTATATGTATTATAATTAATCATAAGGCTTTATGATTTATTATATTCATATATTTCACCCATAAATTGATTAAATAACTGTGCTAATTTCACTACAAAATGCAGCTGCTAGAGTTCTTACCAGGTCAAGAAAATATGATCATATAACATCAATTTTATCATCTCTACACTGGTTACCTATTAAGTTCCGTATTGATTATAAAGTATTGCTACTGACCTATAAGGTCCTAAATGGTTTAGCTGATCTTCTATTGCCTGACAATCCTTCACGCTCTTTAAGATCACAAAACTCTGGATTTCTAGTTGTACCTAGGATAGTTAAGTCCACTAAAGGAGGGAGAGCGTTTTCACATTTGTCTAAACTCTGGAATAGCCTTCCTGATAATGTTCGGGGCTCAGACTCGCTCACCCAGTTTAAATCTAGATTAAAGACGCATCTCTTTAGCCAAGCATTCACATAATGCATCTCATATCAGATCCTTTGCACATGACTATCTTTGCTTAATGTTATGAACAGCAGCCACGCTAATTATTCTCCATTTGCTTTTCTGTTTTATCTTGGGACACCTGTCCCGAGGTGACTAGAAAGTACATCAGCTTCAGTTTGGATCCAGCCTCTTAAGAAGACTTCGGATGACCAACACCTGTGAAGAGACGGTTCCAACTCCTGCGAGGACTCAGATGACGCAACATCTGGATCAACATGCACATTCTCAAATTTCTATATATCCTAATTATTGTTAATATGTAAATCATTATTTTCAGCAGCTCATTGCTTCTACCTTCAATTAATAATAATAATAATTTGTTACATTTATATAGCGCTTTTCTGGGTACTCAAAGCGCTTTACATATAGTAGGGGGAATCTCCTCAACCACCACCAATGTGCAGCATCCACCTGGATGATGCGACGGCAGCCATATTGCGCCAGAACGCCCACCACACACCAGCTGATTGGTGGAGAGGAGACAGAGTGATGAAGCCAATCAGTGTATGGGGATGATTAGGAGGCCATGATAGACAGAGGCCAATGGGCAAATCTGGCCAGGATGTCGGGGTTACACCCCTACTCTTTTCGAAGGACATTTTTAACAACCACAGAGAGTCAGGACCTCGGTTTAACGTCTCATCCGAAGGACGGTGCTTTTTGACAGTATAGTGTCCCCATCACTATACTGGGGCATTAGGACCCACACAGACCACAGGGTGAGCACCCCCTGCTGGCCTCACTAATACCTCTTCCAGCAGCAACCTAGTTTTCCCAGGAGGTCTCCCATCCAGGTACTAACCAGGCTCAGCCCTGCTTAGCTTCAGTGGGCAACCAGACTTGGGCTACAGGGTGATATGGCTGCTGGCCATAATTAAATTAAACTGCTAACAGGGATTGTAAATGAATTTGCCTAAATTAATACATTGTTAGCTAACTGCATGATTATATGTACATTTTTGAAACTACATACATTGGACAGTCACCTCTGATACCAGATTATCTAAATTGTAATGTTGACATGGATTCTCTGTAAAGCTGCTTTGAAACGATATGTGTCGTGAAAAGCGCTATACAGATAAATGTGAATTGAATTGAATTAACGAAGGACTGTATTGTTGCTAACAATCAAAACTCTTTAATACTGGCCCATAACAACATGAATATGAGCTTTTGCTTGTAGAAGCCAAGTGAAGCAAGTTCATGTTTTTCAAGTTTCTGTTTGACCATCCCTGTGGGACACTGACCGAGTGCTCATACACTGTATCTCATCAATATTTGTACCTTAACTCAAAGACTTCAGTTTTCTTAGATTTGCAATTCTCTTAGACCTAATTGCATAATTGTCTAATTGCCTTAAATCACAGACATAATATGAAACAACAGTTTGTGAGAGACTGAGAGTTTGTAACAGACTGTAATGTTTTGTAAAATGTTGGCTGTTAAAGTCATTCTTTCTGCAGCAAGATGATGTGGTAACAATAGTTGGTTTTCATCCAACTATTTTATTGCACATTTTGAAAGTGTGTATAAGACATCCTGAATGGAAACAGAAATGGAAATGCGAATAAACTGTCAATTGCAATTCACATTAGTTTAAAAGCACATTAAAGAGATGTAAACACTTTATTCACATAAACAAAAAGCTTGATGTGATGAAAAGACCTAGCCATTACACATGATTATACAAATGTAGCCCTAGTTAGATGAAAGTCCCTTCCCCACCTTGCTGTTAAAACTGTTTTTGAAGTGTACAAATTAGGCTATTATATGTGTTTCTCTCCTCATTTTTGTGTTAGCTTGGCCAGTTAGCTTATGCAATACAATATGAGGCATATGGGAAAGAATTTGTTTATCTCAGAGGGCCAAAAATCAATTCAGATGAGTCAAAGTTTATTGTACCTAACATCTCATTTTCAAATCTACTGTTTCCGACAGAATGACAAATTTATCCAGCAATGGTATTTACATTTTATATTATCTTTGTAATTACATTCTGCAAGGTTATAAAAATAAGTGTGAATTGACTCATAATAATAATATTTTCAATACTGAGTTTGGAATAGGGAGTACAGATGAATATAGCCCTTTCCTGAATTTTTGTAGAATTTAATAAAGACTTCAATTCAATTCACATTTATTTGTATAGCACTTTTCACAATACATATTGTTTTAATGCCACTTTACAGAAAATGCATGTTACAATTTAGTGATCTGTTCTCGGAGATGACTGTGTCAAAGTAAGTTCCATATGTCAGAAATGTACAGTTCTAAGATAATACAAATCATTTAAATTAAGACACAGAGTAGCTTCTGGTAAACAACATAGTAAGAAAAGTGGCGTACGTCATGAGATAATGAGATAATAATGAGAAAACCACAAATACAACACCCTTCAGTCTCACTATAATAGACCATTTTTGATGTATCATGAAATAAATCAGGAATCTGGTTTTGAGTGAATAAATGTCGACCCAGGAAGATGTGTAGGGATGTGAAGCTTTGGGGAGTGTTGATGGATGTGAACTACTCCATCTGTGTTTTGATTATCATTCTGAATCTGATCCAGACATAGTCTTTGACAAAAACACAATTTTCCTAGCCTTTTGTTTTCAAATGTTTTTTTTTTTTTTTTTTGTAAAACTCACATTCAAGTATTGGTAAAAAAAAAGAATGCATGAAGCTAGAATAAAATGTTGTAGATTGTTGTAAATGTTTTTAGATTGTTTGTCACTTCCCTGAAATACGACCCATAGGAGCGTTTACTAAAGTTGTGCCCCTATCGACAACAGGACACTTTCATTTTAATGCATTGTACCCTTTTATCTACTTCATATTTCAGGTTTTGCATAGCTCAATTGGTAGAGCGTTGCAATATGCAATCATGTGATCATGCGATCGTGGGTTCGATCCCAGGGAACGCATGTGCTCATAAAGTGTATATGCACTATAAATCACTAAGGGTAGGTTTAGGGTTGGGGTAGGTGTATGAGTTTTGCTAAATGGAAACAGGACAAACTGTAAGGGACCGTGTAAAAAGTCAACACATTGCATTAAATGAACACGCGTTTTGATTGGTAGCGACAGTCATACATCATTTCATGACGACAGACATAACACGTCACTGTCACTATTTTTATGCCAGCTAGAGGGCGCATGACTTTAAAACGTAAATATAGGTCGTAATAAGGTGCTTATATATATTAAAGATCTCTAAAGCACACATATAAATGTTTGGCGTAGTCACTATGTAATGTTGTGGATATTGTTCACAAATCCACTACATTTAATTCAGGGCTATCAACTCTCTGTCTCATGCTCTCATGCCACATCATCATTTTCTCACAAAGTAAAAAATACTAAGTGGGGCAAAGAGAATACTGATAAAGTGCCGACAGACAAGACAGAGCAGGTTACTTTTGATATGATATTGAAAGTCTCAGCTTTCAAATTCTGTCAATTTTATTATGAAATTCAAACAATAAATGTGGTTTTGGCTTTTGGCATTTGGCGCTATGTAATGTGTCATGACAAATCGCCACAGTTCAAGAAGGATCCTCCTCTTTATAACCAGTTATAGCACAAAATAAACATGAAATAACATCAGAGGTTATGTTGAAAGATAAAGTACAACTTACTGAAATGTATCATGTCGATACTATCATGTCGATACTAAACTGTATCATGTCGACACTAAACAAATTAATCGATATTGAATGGAATGGAATTGAATCTGGATCAAAATCGAATGGGAACCTTATGAATTTAAATCGAATCAAATCATGAAATTTGTGTCAAATACCCAGCCCTAATAAAATCACAGTACCAGCCATTGCACCATGTGACGGATCATTCAAAAGGTTTAGATGGGCTGAGTAACACAGTAAGAGGAATAACAACCATCGAGAAATTTTTACAAAAACTTAAGTAATAACCTGCCATACCCAAGAACCTCTGTAACTCTCATCGGTTGGTAGGAACTGGAAATTCTGCAATATCTGTAACTTTAGCCTCTACCAGACGCACTTGGCCTTGTCTAACCTCTTTACCGAGGTAAGTGACAGTCGCTCGGCCAAATTCACATTTTGAGTTTGAGTTTGTTAACCCTCTGGAGTCTGAGGGTAATTTGGGGCCCTGGAGAAGTTTTAACACGCCCTTACATTTGTGCTTTTTTCAGTTGCTTATAAACATATTAATGACATAAGTCTCATTACACTGTATTCAGCACAAACTAGGCTACAATAATATGTGAGCAACAAGTATGTACATGTTTGTATTTTTGAGAGAATTACGTATATGCATGGTTTTGGAGAAAAAAAAAGTCACTGAAATAAGGTCTCAAAACACATACTAAACATTTTTTCACAAGACTTGAACAGTTCAAGTCTGAAGTCAAGTTGAACTGTATATTTTAGTCTAGAGTTTTTGCTTCAAAGTGATGTTAAAATAATTTTGCCTACTCTGACACATAAAACATTGTATTGATTTTAAATTTCTAAGACACTTTTTGTTTAGGATGGCCATATACGAGGAGGCGTGAATCTTCATGAATAATGCTGTGATTCACACCTGAGGAGATTAAGACCCCGCCCCTAATGAGCCATTCAGCGAGGAATGTGACCAAGAAAGAATGCAAAGACAAAAATTTATATACTTTTTTTTTTTTCTTTTCTTTTTGTAGTTTATTTAAAATATAGTTATAAATGAGAGTAAAAGACACATTTTGCATACACAATTATATCTGGAAATAAATCCTGTTCAAAGATATATGTGAACATCACATACCTGGAATTTGGTGTTTCTATGCATTGGAGGAAAAAAAAAACTTTCCTGCTTCCAGTCAGTGATCTCGGTATCATATGCATGCAGTCTAGTGTGGGCCAATATCTGGTCCCTATGATTCTCAAATCTGTGAGATAAAAGAAAAAGAAATAAGTTTTTTGAAGAAGTCTCATGCTCATCAAGCCTACATTAAAAAAACAGCAATACTGTGAAATATTATTACAATTTAAAATAATGGTTTTCTATTTTAATATACTTTAAAATATAATGTATTTCTCTGATGCAAAGCTGAATTTTCATTATGAACAAAATCTTCATTGATGCCATATCAATGACACTTTTGTTCACAATGAATAATAAAAAATTAGACTATTGCACAGTAAACATTTCACAATCTGTTCAAAACAGGTCAAAGAAATCGCCCAAATATTCATATTACCTCTAAGACATTTTATGTATTATATTTGTTATATTATAGAGCCTAAATGTCTGTATTATAATACTCACAGACACTATATTGCAATTAGAATAAAGAACTTAAGAATAAAAAAAACTTACCATTTACAATAATCGGCTTGATCAAGTTGATCCTCGATCGAAATTAAATTGAAAGTTGTGCTCTTCCTCTGAGGTAAATTCTTTCAGAATTATTCCTCACTGCGTCTCAAAATTATATACATGAATCTGACTAAGCTTGATACATTTTTCCGAGCTGATGCTGGCGTTCACTTTCTGGTGCATGTATCACCTCAGAATTTGCGTTTGAAAGCTACGCACGGTCCGTGGGCGTGGCCAAATTAGCGGATAATGAGATGACTCGCGGACGACTGATATCTCTTTCTTTTCAGATTACTTAAACAGAGAATATATATTTTTGATTTGACATATTATTTAAAACCTGACATTTCACCGTTTCTTTGGACATATGTCTCATGTTTGTGTGATAAGTATTCTCTAAGTTACAATTCATTTTCTGAGGACTGTCAGATTGGACTTAATTCAGATAGAGATGGCAGGTAACGCATCATGTTAGTTTTCTTTATTTTGCAAAAAGCACAACATTTTGTTTTTACTTTGAGTGTACACAAATAAAAGAAGACATTCCACAGTTTTTATTTGTACGTCCAAAATTGCCAGAGTTTTTCTCTTTTGCACTAATAAGAAAAAAAAGCATGTAAAGGCGCCGACAACTTTACCAACTCCAGAGTGTTAAATTAGCTTTGACAAGACGTTCAAACACGGCTTTCAACGAGCACACGTTCCTTCCAGTTCACTGAATATATAACCAGATCATCAAGATATGCATTGCAATTCGATACATCAGCCAAGTCAATATTTACCAGACGCTGAAATGTTGCTGGTGCGTTTCTGAGCCCGAAAGCCATCTCTGTATACTGAAGGAAGTTGTCTGGGGTTACAAATGATGAGATTTCTGATGCTTGTGTAGTGAGTGGGACTTGTTAATATCCTTTTAGCATACCCAGTTTGCTAACAAAACGTGCAGAACCAATGTTATCTATACAGTCTTCCATTTGTGGTAAAGGATAACTGTCTGGCACTGTCACAGCATTTACCTTGCAGTAATCAGTGCAGAATCTAAATGTGCCATCCGATTTAGACACGAGTAAACATGGAGAACTCCAGGGACTGCAACTGGGTTCGTCTAAACCATTCTCCAACAAATAACTGACGCATAATACTGTAGATCTCTTGACTGTATTTACACGATAAGCATGCTGCTTAATAGAGTGAGCACCATTTACAATAATATCATGCTGCAAAACATTCATTTGTCATGGAACATCACTAAACAAACACTTAAAATCAGATATTAACTTAACAATGTCAGATCTTTGGTCTGAAGTTAAATGAATAAGACAGGATGAAAGATCTCGCAATATCTCTGAATTCGTTAACCTTGCGCACTGCTGAGGAGCATTGCGAAGTATGACACCATCCTCGTCAGCACCCGAGATACCAGGAGAGGGCGTCAGCTCTACGGTTATCACGACAGAAGAGACGGCAGGCCCTGCAGTCTGTTCCGGAGCTTTAACCTTGGGCTTCTCCCTGACATGGTAAGCTTTTAACATGTTTATGTGACAAACTCAGGTTTGGCATTTTTTTATCAGCTGTGGAAAGCATACAGCCAGTTTCACTCATTTTCTTTTTCACAACATACGGTAGGGCTGGGCGATATATCGCATGCGATTGTCACGCGCATTTCGTCAGTAAAGCCGGTTCCCTGATTACCGCTAAATCGCCATCACCTGCTTTCAAATGGAGCGCCATTTAATAGACAGAACCGTAGTTCACTGACAAGCTACGCAATATCACATTCATTATCGCAGATGAATCGCCTTCGATAATGAACGCGATATTGCGTAGCTTGTCAGTGAACTACGGTTCTGTCTATTTAATGGCGCTCCATTTGAAAGCAGGTGATGGCGATTTAGCGGTATATCGCCCAGCCCTAACATACGGACCAAAGAAACGAGCCGACAGAGATGATCCAGGAACAGGTAAAAGCGCAATTGCTTTCTGACTGAACTTGTGCTTCATGCCTTTCTGAGCATTTGCTAAAGATTCTTTAGCTAGCGACCAAGCAGTATGTAAACAATCTCAAAATGTACTAACATGCTTAGTTGGGGACACTTGACATTTGACTTGACATTTGATATTCAACAGTATTCTTGACATTTAATCAACAGTGCTTCTGATCTGCCTGCATTGACACTATTCTTTAAGAGCTGCTGTGCAGCCAAAATTATGTACCAGTTATCAATGTAAAGCTGCTTTGACACAATCTGCATTGTAAAAAGCGCTATATAAATAAAGGGGACTTGACTTGACTTGACTAACATAATCCAGAACGTTAGTGTTCAGACTCGAATAAGTTGTTAAAATCTGTTCCTTAAAAACTTTTTAGGGTCCTCTCACCTGATGTCCGAATATGAGTTCAGCTGGGCTAAAACCAAGAGATTCCTGTACAGTCTCTCTTACTGTGAATAAAACCAAGGGAACTTCCCAATCCCAATCTCTAGCAGTGTCCATACAATATTTCTTAAGCATTGACTTAAGTGTCTAGTGAAAGCATTCAAGTCCGCCTTGGCTTTGCGGATGGTACGCACTTAAAACTCAGTGAGAAATTGCCAAAGACTCCAGAATTGTTTAAAAGTCTTGTGCTTTTAATTTTAGGTAACGGCCCAATGCAGTCTACGATATCATGTTTGAACGGCTCCCCAATTACTGGTATAGGAGACAGGGGAGCAGGTGGAATCACCTGATTTGGCTTCCCAACAGTCTGACAGGTATGACAGGTATGGTAGTACTGAACAACGTCTTTTTTTAAACCTGGCCAAAAGAAGTGTTGTAATATCCTATTGTAAGTCTTTGCAACTCCGAGATGACCAGCAAGCTAATGATCATGCGTTAAACATAAGACATGCTGATGATACAGGGAAGGAACAACAACTTGATATACAACATACCAATTTGAATCTTTAGTGTTAGAACACCACTTTCTCATCAATAAGTCATTGTCATCATCTGACAACCTATCTGCCACAATAAATGATTGAATTGCACCTGTGTCTCTGAGCATCCTTGTTTCTTTCTGATCCTCACGATTACCTGTTAAAGAAATTAACCCTTTTAAAATAAAAGCATCACATCCAGTGCAACGTCTGGTGAAGGAATGGTGTCCCTGATGTGCAAATTCATTGACGCACAAGAGCAGAGGGAAGAGAGATATCTGCGAGAGCTCCGTGGACTAAGAGAGTCCATCTTACAGTCAGTGCGGCCTGCAGAGACCTCGTACGACATGGATAGTCTGCGGATGGACCTACCAACACCAGCAGCACAGAAAGTCTCCACACGAACCGGACCAGCACGTGTCCTGGACTCCACAAATGTTCCTGCACCAAGCCAGCCAATGCAGTGTTCTGAACTGAAGATGCCAGCCTTCCAGCAGTGGGAAGACATTGAAAACTATCTTCGGCGGTTCGAGCGGCTGACAAGGCAGGCACTGGAGGCATACCTAGTGATGGACGAGGAGCAGGCGGAGGAGTATACTGATCTAAAGGAAGCACTGCTGGAGAAATTTAAAATCTCACCAGAAACCTACCGCCAGCGCTTCCGAGCGTCCTCTGTTCCAGCGAGAGAATCACCAACGGAAACCTACCATCGCTTAAGGAATCTGTATCGATGATGGGTACGGCCTGAGGAGCACTCTAAAGAGGAGATTGGTAAGGCTGTTATCCTGGAGCAGCTTCTTCGCGTGCTTCCATATGATACTCACACATGGGTACGGGAGCATGAGCCGACGACGGGGCTGGCAGCAGCGAAGCTGGCTCAACAGTACATGAATGCTCACCATGGAGGCCCATGCACTCAACCACCTATACTGTACATTCTGTTTCTGATAACTCTGGGGCTGGGGCTGAGAGAAGTCGTGCTGCACAAGGTTTTGCCTCAATCTTGAGCCTGTGTACCTCCAAACCCAGATTTAGCTCAGCCTGACGTGCTTCGGCTTTCTCTTGTGCCTCATATTGCAAATGGACCAAGCAGACTTTCAGTCGTGCCCCGTCCCTTGAATCATTCTGCTGAATTGAATTATTCTGCTCTAATGACAGATTAGTAACAAAATTCTGCAAACTAAACATTTACATAATGCACAATAAGGAAATGAACGCTACAATACCTCTCCGCATGAGTATGCCGCCAGAAATCACGCAACGTCAATCGCAACCAGCACACACACACAAAAACACAAATGATCACAGTTATAAAGTTATTCGGGGTTGATTGATCCCGGACGAGCCCCCATTAAACTTGACAACTTCCTAATTTTGGTCTAGGGTTAGAAGAAGCAACATTGAGATTGTGATCATTATATGTGCTGGTGATGGTGGCAAGAGAGAAAACGCTACACAAAACTGCCAATAAACATAGTTTATTTTACAATTAAGGAAGAAAAAAAACATGAGATATATAAAAAATAGTAGAAATAATGAAAAAGTATCAAAATAGCAAAAAGGAAGAATATATACAATTATATATTTATTTATATATTGTATATAAGAATATATACAATACAAAAAATAATAAACCAGGAAAAAAGGATACACGTGGCACCAAAAAAAAAAAAAGAACAGAACAAAACCAATCAAGTTCAATGTCTAACCTAACTAATGAAAATAAAAATTTAAAAAGCAAGTCTTCAGTGTGTTTCACACCCTAACTTACTGGTTCTATCTAACAAAAACAAAACATACAAAAGTGGCGCTCACTTCTAAACTGGTGTGTATACATTAAATACACTAGGTGTTACAACGTGTATGTCACGTGACATACTACCTGTCCAGTTTTACCCTGGGGTGAAGAGAAGATCGTCAACACAATATCAAAGATAACAAATGATGGCAAAAAGAAAACGAGATGACAACTCAAAACTGTACAAAGTAAGAATGTCACTAAATATAACAAAACTAACAAAAGGGCAGATTAAACAATCACAAAGGAACAGGAAACAAAGCTGTCTTCGCGTTCGTCCTGCCGTGCTGGCACCAGACAGGATTGGCAGCGGAAACCATGACATCATACAAGTTAATAAAGATGGACAGCTTCCCGAAATAATGGCCGTCCCGTGTCGGCGTGAAAAAAAAAATCCAGCAGAATGCACCGGCGCGTTTACCAGGTTCTGAGGGTTAATATGCCTGTGGTTTCAAATGTTGCTTTTTTCCTTTGAATATTGTTGACTTCTCATTTTCGCAGTCTTTCTGTTCATATTGTTTTAAGAAACTTTAATACAGAATTACACACTATGTTATCACACAGTAAAGCTTGTTGAGTGGAGTTATGTTTTCATGAGAGATGCATGTTTTCTTGTTCACAAATTACCTATTTGTGATGTAGACATTTGATTTACATTCGATTTTAATGGTCTATTTTTACATTAAGATGAGCCCCATGTCTCAGAAATGAGAAGCCGATAGCTTGCACTGTTCACTCTAAGACAAGTGAGTGTACAAAGTATATTTCTTAAATTTATTTAACATTTAATATATGGGGAAAATAAATCTGTTACAAACTGCTTCGAGACTTGGGTTGAAGATCCAAACACAGCTTTATTGAAGGTAATCCAGAATCGTAATACATACAACAGGCATAGGGTCAAAAACACAGGGCAAACAGTCCAGATAATAAGAGAGGCTAAAACACAGGCAAACACAGAAATCCAGGGAGACAAGCAGAAGATTAAAACCATTACACAGAAAACCAGAAATAGTGCTCAGAAATGCAGTGAAACACATAAAAGATTTATGCTGCGTTCCAGGCAGGTTTTTGAGCCCGTAAGTCACGACTTCAAATCACGACTCACGACTTTGTAGCGTTCCAGGCAAGTCAAGCCAAACTGCCTGAGTGTAAACAAACCAGCATGGCGGACCGTACGGGCTTATGCTCATTAACAATTATTTCTATCGCCAAAGGTGCTTACTCCTTGCTTATTTGAGGGAAACGGAGGAGGAAAACAGCGCATAAGGCAAGAGAAGCTGTTATACCTTTTATTTTACATTATTTAACTGTGCACTTGCATAAACACCGCATCCATAGGGGTTGCCATTGTTGTTTAGCTGGCTATGTGACGTCAGAACCCGTAACTGGGAGTACATTCATCTATTACGAGTTCACGGGTGGGAAGTCACGGGTTTGACTGCTGTTCCAGTGCACTTTCATGGGTAGAAGGTTGGAAAAACACGGGTTACGGGTTGCCTGGAACACGGCATTAAAACACAGAGCTTATAAAAGGCAAACACAAACGAGTTCATCACACACAGGTGGAATTAATCAGACCATAATGAGTCCATGCAATGGGTTGTGGGAAATGTAGTTCCTGATGGGAAAGCAAAGGAGACAAGAGAACTGACCTCACGCGGAGATCATGGAAACTCGAGCTGGCGGATATAACAAAATTTGTATGTGCAGAGGCATGGTCAATAACAGTCTTAAACTGTTATTATTAAACAATATTATCGTGGTCAAATGACTGTATGAAACGATACGTCTTCTGGGCAAAAAGTAGTTTTTTCAGCTCGGTTCTGAAAACGGTTCTGGTATGATGGGTGGGCGAAGTGCGGGAAGCATATCCTTTAATAGAAACGTCTCACTTCATGAATATTATAGCAATGAAGGCACTGAAAATCCCTCACACTACTCATATGTCAGATATCAACAGAGAGAGAGAGAGAGGCACAACGGCGAGCTGCACGATTAATTTTTAAAAGATCGCATTCTTGATTTCATCACCCACATGATCTATTCATCAATGACAACGATTCGCTCGTGTGGGCTATATTAAACTTTTGACAAAAATAAAATCGCGACATTCAAATCTGCATTCGCTCTGCCGTTGATCTAAAAAGAGTTGTGATGTTTAGATATAAACAGCTTCACAAAGAATCTTGTAAAACACACAGTTTCATTTCTGTCAAATATTCCAATTATCACAGAGGTATACAAAAGTGTATTATTAAGATATGCTGATGTCTACTTTACTGATCAAAATATAATAAATCACTTTTTGAAAGTGCTTTATATAACGACTGTATTGATTGCATTGTTATGCCACTAGGTGGCAACAAATTACTGTTAAAAATGTATCTATCACTGAATCATTCTTTCAGAAACAAGTGAAGTCTTTATGAATCCAACTTACAAACATATTCTGTTTCACTTGTCTGGATCTTACATGTGTGTCCAAGCATCTTATTTCTGTTGAATTTGTGGTAACACTAAGGTTCATTTGTTAACATTAGTTAATGTATTAACTAACATGAACTAACCATGAGCAACATTTGTTACTTAATCTTTGTTAACCTTAGTTAATAAAAATACATCTGATCATAGTTTGTTCATTTTACTTCACAGTGCAAAATGTTAACAAATACAACTCTTGAGAATGTTGAGAATGAAAAACAATAGATGTTACCTTTGTCAAGGTCCATCTGGTGCAATTATTTTATTTTATAATTTTATAAAAATTAAAGACTTAATTTGTCTTTTTTTTTAAAATAAATATTGCAATAAGAGCCTGGTCTCATTAGAAAAACATACCTGTGGGAACGTTTTCGCGAGTCGCAAAACGCATACCAATACATATCACTGCAGTATCAATGTGAAATGTCCTCTGGGTGGCACTAAAAGTGTGTTCATTTTTTTGCCGGAACAGATAAACGTGAATATGGTATGTTTTTATGACGTTGGTTTTTATAAGAATCACCGCAGTTCTGATTTGAAATTTTGTCTGGTGAGTGGCGCTAAAAGTGTGCTCCATTATTTTTTTAAATAACGTCCCACCAACACTACATCTAAACCTACCCGATAGTGTTAACAAAAGCAAATGTTACATAAAAAGCATCCGTAATCATGCCGTTTTGGCTTGTTTTGATCTCTCATCTTTGAGCTCTTTTTTCTCGGGATTCGTACCCAAGGCTTAAGTCCAACTCTGTATCAGCTGAGCTACTGAGCAAGCTTGTTATGTTAGAAAAGCGAAACATAGAGCTGGTTAACCGATGCAAAGTCCAAAATATATTAGTTTACAGTTTAATATATAAGTCATAACATAATATTGTGCAAGGAGACGTCTTTATTAATCCATAATCTGACCCTGTAATCTTAACTGTGTATAAAAAAACTATTAAAAGAGCTTGCTGTTTTACTGCCTCTATTGTTCGTTTCACATTGAAACTGCAGTGATATGTACTTATTGGTACGTATTTTTGCGGCTCGCGAAAACGTTCCCACGGGTACGTCTTTCCATGAGACAAGGTTGGGCAATAAATATCGTATTGTGGACTTTATACCGAGGTATTATCGTACTGTGAGATATTGATATTGTTACATCCCTATTAATTAACCACATGTACTTACTATAGAGTTACAGTTAGGGTTTGGTTTAAGGTTAGTTACTTGTAATTATGCATCATTTACTGTTATTACTATAGTAAGTACATGTAGTAATGTTTAACTGCGGCATTGTAAAATAAAGTGTTACCTAATATTTTGTTAATAAAGTGGTAAAAAAAAAATGTTGGCTCAAAAAATCACTCCTGTCACTTCATAGAATTAATTTTAAACCCTATATATGCATATAAAAGAAATAGTTTTTGCTTTGTCTTATCAGCCCTCAATACTAAGACTTTGTTTACTGTTTTTTTTTTGGCTTTCAAGTCATAGTGACTCGGAGACCTATCTTCCGTGTTCATGTTCTACTTCTCTGCAGAAAAAAAACATCTCAAACACAAGATGAATCAGCTCATGGGGGAAGTATGTTCTTTTTCCTGTTTCTCATAAACCAGTGAAAGTGCTCATCTGTTTTGTTTGCTTTATTTAGATTTTCATTATGCTTTGCATTGTTAGAGGAACTGGCCTGTTATTAAAACAGTACCACACTGAGCATTGTGCTGCTTCTGATGAGACAAGATTTGGATATTGAACATCATCCACAAGTGTTCATTTATCAGCTTAAGGTGCTGTTCTGCTGGAAAAGGGCTTGGTTGAGTGTTTAGTTCTCCAAGACAAAGAACAGTTCTCTGACATGACAAATGAAGCATGAATAGTTGCACTCTGCACTATGAGTGATGTGGACGTTTGTTCCATTCTAACAGTTCACAAAACATTCTTATTTTGTTTTTTTCTCACTAAGCTACCCTTTATTGCATCCCTACACCATGCCAGGAATGACAGAATTGAACCATTTATCTATCAGATAATGTGGATTAGCTCATAAATACATGGTAGAAAATCGGCTGCAAACGGTTGATGGAGTGCCATTGTGGAGACTGAGGCAGATAGGCTTTATTTTGTTTAACACTTTTTCTATGTGTTATCATGTTTTCTTTTGATTGTGCCGGCAAATGCAATCCATTCGGTGTTGATGGGGCCATCACTCCATCAGCGTTTCCTTCATCTCCCTTCACTCAAAACCAGTTTTATCCAGACAGGACACATAAGAAGAATAATGGCCGGCCGTCAGAGAGTTTTGTGCTATTTTAACATTTATTAGCCACTGCTTTATAATAGAGCACTGCTTAAGCGATAGGTTGGAAAAACACAAACTCAAACCTGACCAATAGTCTTGCTTCGTGGATCCAAACAAACATTGCTGGTCTTGATTCAATTAATGCATTACCGGAACAATTGGATTACAGCAAACTTGGTGAGGCACTCCATGTCTGAGAATGAAATCTCATGTATTTATGGAAAATTGTGTCACTGATAATAGCTTTTTGACCGATGTTTATGCTAAATAGATACCATTTGTAACATTATGATATAATCTGATCAACTTGATTGCCTTGAGCATGGAGGATGAAGATGAAATCAACAGTAATTATTTGCAGGTAGTATGATGCTTGATGAAAAAAAAGAAAAATGCAAGATACACAAGATCAGCTACACATGAATCAATGCAACATTTCTCAAGTAGATTAACTGTGTTTGATGGAGCCCGGAGCTTCATGATAAAACAGGATTTCAGGTGTTTTATGTCAGGGTCTTATTACAAAACTACCACTGAATATCAAACGCCAGAGTATCAGCTCATCAAACATCTCTGAGTCACTGGGCAGATGTTATGACTTTCATTTTCTGTAATATACCACGACAGGTAACAAACTTTATTGAATCTGCCTTTAGTTTCAAACCATCTATGACAGGTCATAATTCAACTTATGTTCAAATAGGGCTGCTCAGACATTGAAGCCGAAGAATTAATATCTGCCCTAAACCCCCTTCCACCCATTTCATGTAATCACTAACATGAATCAGTAGAGTAGAGTTATAGATTTCATAGAGATCTCGTGTGACAGGTACAGCCAGCATTAGCTTCTTATCAGTATGCAGGTTTTGTCCGTTGACAGCTCATGTTGGCCCAGTAAGTCTCTCCACATTCCCATGACATAAACAGAGCACTCTCAGCATTGCTCTGTAAAACATAATTGAACTGGAGAGAATTAAAGAATGCATGCTGACATCTTGACCTCAGCTTTGATGTGAAGCGTGCGTTCTGTACCTGGGCTCAAGGTCCAGACGCTTGAACCAGCCACGTGGCCAGACTTCTGCTGCTGATAAGCCTGGCTTTAGTGTAGTTGACATAATTCTCTTGGCTGGACACAACGCAGTCAATGCCTTCTCTCTTACTCACGCTGTTATCATGCAAGAGCAGCGGCTGTTTTCTGTCTGGCCAAATCAGACTTTTGTTTATTCCTGTTTTGCCAAAAGGCTTGGGGTGGGAGCATCAGTCTGAAGCACTAGGAATGAAAGAAAAAGGGCAGGAGAAAGAAAGGCAGAAAACTTTGGCCAAAAAAATTTCCAAAGATCTGACCACTAAAACACTGTAATCTCACCAGGATTATTCATATATATATATATATATATATATATATCCAAAATATGTATTTCACTCTATCACCCTTGTGTAAGCAGAGTAGGGTTGGGAATCGAAAATTCATTCCAGTTCTGGAATCGGATATTTAAAGGGTTAGTTCACCCAAAAATGAAAATGAGAATTTACTGTATGGGAGTAATTAATTATTCCATAAATTTTATTCTTGTTTATAAAGTTATAAATATGGAAATTTTTTCTTACAAAAACACATCATTTCACTTCAAAAGGCTTTTATTAACCCCTTGGAGTTGTATGGATTACTTTTATGATGGATGGATGCACTTTAATGGGGCTTCAAAATATCACTTACTATTCACTCCCATTATAAAGCTTGGAAGAGCCAGAATATTTAGGGCCCAAGCACCGATGGTGTGAGGACCCTATTGTAATTGCTCAGTCAATTATTATTCTTCTCTAAAATGAATCACATTTTTTAGGGCCTAAACATGCTCGAAAACTCATGAAACTTTACACACGTGTCAGAAGTGATGAAAATTTACGTCTGATATGGGTTTCAGAATAAGGTGTGGCAAAATGGCTTGATAGTGCCACCTACAAAATTTCAATTAAGCGCCCTTCGCGCTACGTTTCACATACACTTATGAAATTTGGTAGACACATGTAACAGCCAATACCTACAAAAACGTTCCTGGGTGCAAAATCTGAAAACCCAACAGGAAGTGAGATATTTTGAATTTGAAAGTTTTTGCCATTTCCAGACGTTGTACTTTAACAAACTCCTCCTAGTGCTTTGATCAGATCAACATCATATTTGGTCAGTCTAATCTAAAGGCCTTGGCGATGTTAAATTGCGAAGATTTTGAGTTTTCATTGAAGGGCAAAATGTTATATTACATGTTATATTAGAGTCCTAGCCTGAAGACATCTACAATGTCCAATCTGCCTCAAACTTCACGTTTGATAAGTGACCTGGCCTGAAGACATCTACATGCCAAAATTTAGTTATACTCATATCGCCACCAGCTGGTAGCAGGAAGTGTGGCAAATACAAATTACTGACGTTATCCTCCAATATTTATACCTGGCCATGAGCCTGGTTAGTACCTGGATGGGAGACCTCCTAGAAAAACCAGGTAGCTGCTGGAAGAGGTGTTAGTGAGGCCAGCAGGGGGTGCTCACCCTCTGGTCTGTGTGGGTCCTAACGCCCCAGTATAGTGACGGGGACACTGTACTGTAACAAGCACCGTCCTTCAGATGAGACGTTAAACCGAGGTCTTGACTCTCTGTGGTCATTAAAAATCCCATGGCACTTCTCGTAAAGAGTAGGGGTGTAACCCCCGGTGTCCTGGCCAAATTCTCTCCATAGGCCCATACCAATCATGGCCTCCTAATAATCCCCATCCATTGAATTTGCTCTTTCACTCTCTCTCCTTTCCACTTACAGCTGGTGTGTGGTGAGCGTACTGGCATCGTTGTACTGTGGCTGCCGTCGCATCATCCAAGTGGATGCTGCACACTGGTGGTGGATGAGGAGAGACCCCTGATATGATTGTAAAGCGCTTTGGGTGTACAGTAGTACATAGGAAAGCGCTATATAAACGGCTCATTCATTCATTCATTCATACCTAAATGCATATTGTCCACCATGCTCTGTTTTCCTAAAGCCACCGGGTGGCAGTAGCACGGGTGCAAGGGGCCCTTTCATCGCTGCTTGCAGCTTTAATTTTTTAATATATCTCTGATTGTGTTTAACTGAAAGAAGAGAGTCATACACACCTAGGATGGCTTGAGAGTGAATACATTATGGGATAATTTTCATTTTTGGGTGAACTATCCCCGTCAGGAATTGTATACTTGTAATAAAATTAAAATTTCAATTTTGCTTATCAATTCTTGTTTGCACATTTTAATGTGATTTCAAACCATTTTCAAGTACAAGACGCAAACGAGAATTCAGCACTCACACCATGTGCTGTTTTCTTTGTGCACACATTGAAAGTGTGCGCACAGAGAGCTGCCTTTCATATTAGTGTGTGATACTGAATTGAGTTCTCATATGCAACTTTTTGCGCTTGAACGCACAAATACGGCAAAAAATATGTCAAAATATCCTTGTAAACACAGTCAGTTTTTTCTTAAGTGAACGTAAACAGTTGAGAAAGAAAACGCATATTGGATCATGCATGAGGTCTTAAAGTGACAGCAGCCTAATAAACCTGCTGCAGTCTGTGTCATCAACGATAATCAAAGAACAAAAGAAAAAGAAAATCACTCACTGATCTTGACTGAATAACTTTTGTAACTTAAATATGGATTAATCTATATTTTATTTACAAAAAGAAAATGCAATTTCTGTACCTGAACATTCTTCAGTAGTATTTATTCGTGCTATTGGTAATTTTATTACTGTTTACTTGTATGTAAAAATGTTTGAAATGTATTTTAGTTAGTCTAGTTGTTTTTGCTGTGGTATTTCTGTTAAAACCATAGATAAATGTTAGTGTTCTTTAGGCTGCTGATTTTTGTTCATGGAAAATCAGCTGCAACAAAACATTTTGCCAAAAGATATAAATGTTTGACTAAATGTTTTTACCTTACTTGTAGCGAAACTGGGAATCGGAATCGCTAAAATTCAAACGACACCTAAAGCAGAGTGAAATTTATTCGCTTGATCAGAAAAACAAGTGGGGCTCTAAAATAATATAAAAAGGTTTTGAAGCCTAAACTGAACAACAGCTCTTGTGATATACACGGCCCTCCAAAAGTTTGGAAACACCCCTGGCAATGTGTGGTTTTGGACGATATCAGCATAAATCCTTATCATTTTTTGGTGCAAACACATTAAAGTAACTTGATATTATCATTGAAGACCAGCAATAATAATTTTCATTTTGATTACATAATAATGCCAATATATACATGCTAAAGTCAGACATGCCTCTTTGCCAGCTGTGATGCCTGGTTACTGGTTTAAACTTGGCCCAGGTTTGTAAAAGATTTTTGGGTCAGCACACCTTAATAGCTTCAACAATTGATTGCCAATTAAGTTTAGAATACAATTAACCAATTAGAATGGTGGATATTTATAAGTTTTTTCTATGTATAAACTTTTATGTAATAAAATATGTTTTCGTAGTTTGTGTTGTCCCTTATCAGTGCAAAATTATCACAAATTAAAAAGAATTCATGCCAATATTGTCCAAAACCCCACTTTTCTAGGGCATTTCCAAACTTTTGGAGGGCAGTGTACATGCTTAAATTTTTTGAAGAATTTGCGAGTGCTGTTTGCCCTTGCAAAACCCATCAATGCTAGTGAGTTACGGGTGGTTAGCCAGGGCAGGTGTGTTTAGCATGTTGCTGTTGTGACGTGCCACTTTAGCTGGCTGCGGTGTAGGACTTGGTGGTACTCTAACATAAAACACCTGCAGAGAATTATAGAAATGTCTTCATCAGCTTTCCACAATGCCTCCTTTGCTGTGTTGTGTTGATTTGTGTTTTAAATCATTTATTTGGAGCATAGTTTTTTTTATTTCTATTTGCAGGCCTGTCATTTAAGGTTGTTTGATTTGCCTTTTCCTTCTGTTGTTGACCATGTTCTTTGTTTATTTTAGACTGTTGATATTAGTTGTGCAGCAGTATTTTCATTTATTTGCTATTGACACCGTTTTTGAGCTACTCTGACTTTGTCTCGTGTTGTGTATAGGGTATTCTAAGCAGTTAGGGTGATCAGGGTGGTTGCCAGGGCATGTAGCTTTCCTGTAGCTCAGTGGTTAGAGCATGGCACTAGCAATGCCAAGGTCATGGGTTCGATCCCATGGATTGCACATACTCCAATACAAATGTATAGTATAATGCAATGTAAGTCACTTTGGATAAAAGCGTCTGCCAAATGCATAAATGTAAATGTATGCAGTTCTAGAGTGTTCTGGGTGTCTTTATTATATTCTGGTCTCTCTTACAGAATGCTTGCTAAGTAAAATAACAGCACACCTTTCCTTAACAAGAAGCTTGATTTGAGGAAATCATTCATATCCGTAACAGAAAAGTAACATGCTGAAGTTTAATACTTAGTGTTTGTTCAGCAATTGTTCAGCAATATCCCACTGAAGGGAATAAATTGCTTTTCTGAATGATTATAGCTGTGTCTGTGATAAAGTTCCAGTTTGTGAAAAGATAAAACCCAAAAAAGCTGCACCAGCCAATAAGAACCACAGGAGGGCTCTACTTTACATTGTCTTCCTTTTACTGAGGTCACACAAGGATCTCCCACGAGAGAGATCTGCCCCATAGTTTCTCACTTCACACTGACCTTCACAGATCCTGAAATTTTTTGACAAATACGTCTAATCATGGTCTAATCCTGACAACTTGATTTTGTCATATGTGGTTTTAACATCGCAGCTCATCTCTATGTGGACTAGCACTCTAGGCTTTTCTCCTGAAAATGCACGTTTTTCAAGGAAACAGACACAGAACCTCGTTGGATCGCTTATTCCACAGGCTGAGCCAGGAAAACAACATAAAGCCCGTTCTGTGAAACAATCACATGGCACACGTAATCTTGAAGCTCAGACAGTAGAGATCAAACTGCTGGCACAGAGATACAAGGCTGCTCTAAATATGCAGGGTTTAGGAGCATTTCTGACAAAGTGCTCTCCCTCGAGTGGGATGGAGACTTGTGTACAATTTCATGTTCAGCATTCTTAGGTTATATTAGAAGTGCTTTAAAATGACCACAGTCTCAATGTATTACATGTGGGATGCATTTAAAGACACATTTAAAATGTGTAGGCCTCGTACAGATATTTTTAAACGTCTTTCAAGGTACACAAATGATCACATTTTAATTCCTTTTCCAGCTTTCTGTGCATTATGACAACAATAATCCTTTGCATGTATATATGACACAGCGCTGATTGCTGTGAGGAACAGACCCAAATTTGATCGTTGTTCCCAACTAAAGAATGGGACACTCAAATCCTGCACTCATCTACAGCTTTAAAGGATTAGTTCACTTTAAAATGAAAATTTCCCCATGATTTACTCATCCTCAAGCCATCCTAGGTGTAGATGACTTTCTTCTTTCAGATGAATACAATCGGAGTTATATTAATAATCACCCTGATGCTTCTAAGTTTATAATGGCAGTGCACTGAAACCACCTGTTTGAAGCTGAAGAAAGTGCCTCCATCCATGATAAAAGTACTCCACACGGCTCTGAGGGGTTAATAAATGCCCTCTGAAGCTAAGCGATGCGTTTGTGTAAGAAAAATATCCATATTTAACAAGTTATAAAGTAAAATAACTAGCTTCTGCCAGACCCCCTTCTGTATTCAACTTACGAAACGCGATATCAGTTACGCTTTTTTCATAAACTGAATATGAAAGGCGGTCTGGCGGAAGCTAAATATTTTACTTTATAACTTGTTAAATATGGATATTTTTCTGACACAAATGCACCGCTTTGCTTCAGAAGGCCTTTATTAACCCCCCGGAGCTGTTTATGATGGATGGAAGGATGTACTATTTTGAGCTTCAAACAGGTGGTTTCCATCCACTGCCATTATAATGCCCTGTAGCATCAGGGTGATTATTAATATAACTCCAATTGTATTTGTCTGAAAGAAGAAAGTCATATACACCTAGGATGGCTTGAGGGTGATTAAATCATGGGGTAATTTTCATTTCGGAGTGTCTATTTACACTAAGTGCAAATAGCGTCCCTTGTTGGCAAATGCTATTTACACTAGCTCCACCCACCAATGTCTGGTTGGGCCACTAAAGGTAAAAAAAAAAAAAAGGAAAAAAAGCTCAATTTGACGTCTTCAATGGTGTAGCAGTAGCGAGTAAGGCTCGCAGACCTGGCTTTTAATGAAAATTGACGCTGGTTCGAATCCACCTTTTGCCGAGCTCGCATTTATTTTCAATAAAAATTAAAATAATGTTCTAAAAGTGGAAATAAACAAACGAGTGTTTAATAATATTAAAAGTGTTTATTGGGTAGGGTTAAGGGTTTTACAAGCTGTAAATAGAATATATATAGCTATTTTCACCTAGTGTAAATAACATATCGTTAAGAAAATGCTTCTATTTTCACTTAGTGTAAATAATAACTGTTTTACACTTGGTGTAAATAGCATCTATCGCTACTAGCAGTTAGTGTAAATAGCCGCTGCCTTTTCATTTTAAAGTGAACTAATCCTTTAATGTCAAATGGCCTTGACAGCAATCTGCTTACCAGCAGCGCCAGTAAACCAATGTGAAAGGGCGCTTTTAGTATCATCATTCAGTCTCTTTCAATTTCTCGCCTGAAAGAGAGTTTTGTGCTGTCAAGTGAAGATTAAGGCTGGAATACATGACTTTTGCTCCGATTTTTGCCCCAATTTGCTGTCTGGACAAGTCGACAATTGTTGTGGAAAGTTTGCGCTAGTCTGCAGAATTTGGGTAGTTGAGTTGTCAGAAATAACAGAAAAATTGCAAAATGTAAGATGGGCACAGAGTCTGATTTTTAGCTTCAGACGAATCCACTAGTGCTTATGTACCGCCTCCGGCTGTCATCCGGAATTCAGAGACCCACGATCACCTATGTAAATAGCAATACAAGCAAATTCAAATAATGTAGTACCTGCAGAAAATAAATTAGAACCCACAACTCTTCATCATGAGTGTTTGCTTTGTATTAATAAGATTCCAGTGATGAATACTGCATTATTTCAAACCAGCTTGATATTTAAAAAAGCACTGCTTATTTATTTCTCAAATCAATACTCTATTCTGCAGTTAAGCAGCTAATTAAGCTACCAAATGAAACTCAAGCATGAGAGTTCAAGCAACGATTATGGGAGAACAACTTTCCTAAAATGATGATTATTGATGGAGCACATCTCCCAGTCTTATCCCCCCTCAGAAGAATTTAATAAAAATAACTTGTTTTCAGCTTGTTTATATTTAAAAACAAGTGAAAAGAAAGTAAAACAAAACACACTTGTATTAACTTAAAAAAAACATGACAACAACAAAATTTTTTTGTTTTTTTGCAGTTGTGATTTTTTAGATGTTTCTATGCACACATGCTGAAGGATGTCTTTGAATATCTCAGTATTTCCAAGAATGTGCCATGAGTGCCACATATTTAAGATGTCATGTCAAGTTTAAAGTTAGAATGGTTTCAAGATGCAGTTTTGAGTTTCCTTCTGTTCCTGGTTTTGAACGCTGTGTGAACGACTCTTCACTCATTCTGTGGCTGTAAGTGCAATTTGGAGAGGTGTGTTGCTCGCAGTCCATTGACTACAAACTTTCAAACCACAATGTGTTACTTGAGGCTTGAATTTTCTTAGATCATAACTATATCCTGGATTCTGTAATAAGGATTTCAACTATTTGATCTTAATGTGTCAAATTAGACAAAGTAATGCTTTCCTTTGTTTTTACACGCTTACTTTTTTGCTCTAACGAGTGATTCTTATTAGAGGAAACTTTTGATTCATCCAACCTAGAGCTGCTATGCTGAATTGTGATGTAATGGGACACATTAAAATGAAATCCAGATGGTCACGTTTCAACCCAGATATTAAATACTGCATGTGTGCTACATGATACATGCATTCGCACACTTAAGAGTGAAATATAACTTACACAGCATCATTAACTGTGCTGCTCAACAGTGCCTCGTAATGTACTAAAATTTCATTCAGGGGAATCAGAACATTTCAGAGCAAAACTAGAAACAGTGGAGTGAAAGTAAAAAGCTGTAAAAGAGCAGACATAAAAATGAAAGAAAAAAAAAGCTTTTCCCAGGAGTTGAACAGGCTGCCTCTGGCAATCAAATACAAAGCTCTTGTTGTAGAACAGTTCTTGTGGTAACTGGCAATTGTCAGTGTTGCTCTGGTGTGTCTGCTTAATGTTGTGTGTGCTGGCACAGAGACTGTTCATAATGGGAACGGAGGGCATTTGGGATCGACCCAGGAAAACGGCATCAACCCCCAATGTTCAGACTAAACTCATTACTTCAAATCAAACAACCAGTGGTGATTTTAGCTTAATATTTGTACCAACAAGGTGATTCTGTTGCAGAGGGTCTAAATAATAGTCAAGAAATGGTGCATATTGTGTCTAAATGGTAAACAACAAGCGATGTTGAAAGAAACTGTAATTTGTAGTAAGCTAGCAGTGATGTGTTTGTTGAATATCAGCATTTTTGTTTGACGCAGTCTGAAATTTTTGCAGACCCATCCAGGCACCACACAGGAAGGATGACGTGAAGTTTTACAATAACAAAAATCAGATTCTTTGTTCACAAGCCACGGTCATGGCTGGTGAGATTCCTTCTTGGCGGTCTTTGTTAAACTGTCATGAGCCGAAGGGTTCACCCTTTCTGAATCACCAAAGACAAACATGCGTCATAACATATTGACGGATATAAGAGGCCGTGGTACAGATTCCAACCACAGCAAGAGTACGTGGCATAAGCATGGTCAATGAGTGCACTAAATCTATTGTTGCTTCTGTAATGTTCTAATAACTTTAGAGCACTGAAAGCAAAAATGCAGAGCAAAATAAAATAATCAGACATGTCTGATGTTATTGGTGCATTACTATCATGTCGGAATTACTGTAATACGGCATGACGAGTCGGAGATTTTGTCTTTGTAGAATTATGAATTCTGCAAGAACATGAATACTTTTTACAATTCGGAATCATGTAATTATGGTAATTCCGGTATGCCGTGAATGCACCATTATTACACAGCTATGGGGACCAATGAGATTTCATAGTGGGCGTAGCTAACCAAAATGAAACCAAGCATGTGACAAAATATCACTCCTCTTTTGTTGTGGCCGATTAAACATTAACCCAAAATAACACGAAAGCGATTATCACTGTATGTTGACAAAGTCAAACTAACGTATTTAATGATTAATCTACCATACTGTGGGATGAAATAATTTATGTGAGTCAATATACAGAAATATTTTCTAGTGTTTTCTGGAACTCAAGGCTGTTTTAATAACCATATGGACATGGAATCCATAAAGTGTTTATATAAGCATCTATATGCCCAGACATATAAATTCATCCCGCAGAGAGTTATGTGTTTGAGGAGCAAAAAAGCAAACAAGAAACTAAGCAAAGCGACTGAAATCATGAATTCACAGTCCATAGGGCTCTGAAAAGAAACAACAGGAAACCATAAATCACATGTTTGAGAGTTGCTGCATGCAATGTCATGCACTGTCCCATAAGCCATTCATAATGTGTAAGGTTAAAAAAAAAAGAGAGAGAGATAATAAACTGTCTTGTAGTACATTTTCTGGACAAGCGGCCCAAAGTGTGTGTAATAAATCATAAATAATAATAAACACACAAGACTGCTGATGTTTATTAGAGCTGAAAAATTAAAGGTAACACAGGTGCAATTTCACCCTCAACTATGTGACTGTTCCAGGACCACAGCAACTTAGCAGACATGTATAAATAAATGTGAAGGAGATGTCTGTACAGTTGGTACTCATAAAAGTGAGTCAAAGCAAAAAGGTTCATATTTACTGGAACAAATGAAATCTATGACTCATTCTCGAATAACTCATTGCTTTTATTTGTGGTGTAAATGGCCAAAGAGAGAACGCTAAAGCACCGTCCTGCCCTGTTTGTTATCGACATGCTCAGATGGAAATGTCTGGAGTTAAATATGGTCTTTAAAAGAGTGTAAACATTACTACCTTTGCTTGATTATTCTAGCTTTTTGGCACAATTAAATTAGCTATTGAGAATCCTTGGGAACTATTTATTTAAAAAAGGTAGCTCTAAGGGCAGAAACATAATTATTCAAATTTACTGTCCTGTTGTATATGCCTCTTGCGTTATTGTGATTGTAACAAACCTCAGTACTCAAGGGGGCGGTAGAGCTACCATTCAGATATCTATCTATAAACCTGATAATAAACTTGCTCTGCAAAAATTTCTTCAAACTATAGGTGACCTTTAAAGGGATAGTTCACCCAAAAATGAAAATTTGATGTTTATCTGCTTACCTCCAGGGCATCCAAGATGTAGGTGACTTTGTAGAACACAAATGATGATTTTTAACTTCAACCGTTGTGGTCTGTCAGTCGTATAATGCATGTCAGTGGGAACTTAGTCCATAAGAGTAAAAAACACGTGCACAGACAAATCCAAATTAAACCCTGCGGCTCGTGACGACACATTGATGTCCTAAGACACGAAACGATCGGTTTGTGCGAGAAACCGAACAGTATTTATATTATTTTTTTACCTCTAAAACACCACTATGTCCAACTGCCCTGCACATCCGGTTAGTGAGGTCAAAAAACGTGTTCTGATGACAGAAGTGATCTCTCGCACTTTGCTTCAATGAGTGTGAGAGATCACTTCCGTCATCAGAACGTGTTTTCTGACCTCACTAACTGGATATGTTGGTGTTTTAGAGGTAAAAAAATTTCTAAATACTGTTCGGTTTCTCGCACAAACCAATCGTTTCGTGTCTTAGGACATCAATGTGTCGTCACGAGCCGCAGGGTTTAATTTGGATTTGTCTGTGCATGTTTTTTTTTTACTCTTATAGACAAAGTTCCCATTGACATGCATTATACGACTGACAGACGGCAACGGTTGGAGTTAAAAAAAATCATAATTTGTGTTCTACTGAAGAAACAAAGTCACCTACATCTTGGATGCCCTGGGGGTAAGCAGATAAACATCAAATTTTCATTTTTGGGTGAACTATTCCTTTAAAGGTCAACTATAGTTTGAAGAAATTTTTGCAGAGCAAGTTTATTATCAGGTTTATAGAAAGATATCTGAATGGTAGCTCTACCGCCCCCTTGAGTACTGAGGTTTGTTACAATCACAATAACGCAAGAGGCATGTTTCTTTCCCTATTCACTTAGTATCTCTGAATGTGCTCTTTACAGGACATCCAGACTTAAAAGTGTGTCATGTATGGTGTCAGAGAAATCCTCTAAAATATAATGTCCAATACAGTGGACAAAAGTTCAACGGGAGACTTCCGGTTCAACTCATTGTGGATTGCCGCAGCAACAGCTACGCTCGGAGCTTCGTGGAGTTTATCCTAAATCCTTCNCAGCCGACATTGGCTTAATGTAGCACCATCTTGTATATGTTACATATTACCACGCTTGCTTGTACAGCTTATTTTTAACCACTTATCTTTTTTCTGTGCTTCTAATATGTAAAGCTGCTTTGAAACAATTACCAATTGTAAAAAGCGCTATATAAATAAATTTGACTTGACTTGACTTGACTTGACAAAAGTCTAGAGGTCACAGGGGGATGGGTTACTTTTCAGGCCTAAGATATGGTTGAATTTGTGTGCAATGTGGTAGAGTTCTCTAGAATAGCTGCAAACAAAATCCAGTCATCCCATGACCACTAAAGAATAACCTGAAAGTATGTGGACCTCTGTGTGAGAATGCTATTAAACTTTTACTGAGGACCTAGTGAGTTCGTAAAGTGATTGTAGGAAAATAATTATCAAAACATGAAAAAATAAACCAAATACCAATGGAGAACAAATACTTCAATGGAGAATCATGCATGTACTGACACACTGCTGCTGCTTACATTTTGTTTTTAGTGTCATGCTTTTTTAGCTCTGCCAAGACTGCTGACTTTAGCTGGAATCCAATCTTGGCATAAATATTCAGATCACTGGACAATGAGAGTTAACTGGTTCTTGTATCCAATATGTACATGCATTTATATTACCGACACAATGACACCGAGTGAATGAAAAACAGTGCTTTTTTTGCTAGATCAAATTTCAGTATTTCCAGTCAAATGGATTGTCAACCGCAAGTGGTGTAATAAATGAACACCACATCAAAACTTGGAATTTATTTGTTTTACCACAGCAAGAAAAGCCCTGTTGGAAAATCCATCTTAAGCTGGTAGCTGCGTTTTGGAACATAGTAGCTGGTTTCTAGCTACTAGACTTTCTTGGAACATGGTAACTGATCAACTAGCTAATAACAAGGGGTGCGTTTTCCAAAAGCATTATTAGCCAACTATGGTCGCAAATTCCGTTCAATTGATTTGGTAATGACGGAACTTGGGACCATAGTTGGCTTTGGAACACGCACCTCAGCTTGGTCCAGCTAGGGTTTTTAGTTGAACCAAGATGGTTATTGGCTAGTTGACCAGATACCATGTTCCTAAACGCAGCTAGTAGCATAAGCAGTTTTATCCAACAAAAGTGTTGTCTTTGAGGCTGTGACAAGTAAAATCCTAAAAGTATGGGGAGCTGGCGGTGCTGTGCTCGATGCGGTGAGGCATTACAAACCATTGTGGTAGTGGATACAATGACCACCAGAGTGGAGGATTGCTGAGGAAAGTGACTCAAAACCTCATTCATGGTGGCGAGAGAATTGAGCTGATGGTGGCTTTTAAGTAAAATGTGTGCCTGTGAAGCAAACATGACTTGCAAAATCTCAAAGGTCAAACCCATATTTCTGTATTGTTTTAGTTATGATTATAGTATTAATCAATTTCATCTAAAGTTTGAAATAAAGTAAAAATTCAAACTGGTGAAACATTTTGAAGGATCAAATGATTTGTCTCCTGTTTCAAAGGATCTATACACAAATCAGTTAAGAAGAGCTTGTGTACATTGCAAAACAAAAACATTTAGAGATATGAAAACCAAGAAAAATGCCTAATAAAAGCATAATCATAAGCAGTTTAATAACATAATTTGTTCAATAACAGGGGTTATGAGAAGAGCTCTTTCAATGGGACAGCTAATAGCAACTTGAATGAAAGTTCAAAAATAAAAAATGCTGTTTTAAAAACTTTCATGCTCATTTGGGAACTTGCGTGTCAAAATCCAGCTGTAAAATATGTCATTGCAGTCAGGAGCATGAAATATTGTAGACAAAAGTGATACCATGTACTTACATCAATTGCTGAAAAAAAAAATTTCAATTAAAGTCACTGGCCAGTCATTCTGCTTGTTAACTGAAGGTTTCATCACTAATGGTCAGTTATCATTTGTAGAGTGAATCTATTTTATTTCACTAACTGCTTCAGTGTTACTTTTACTTTATATTTAGACCATATAAAAACTGAGTAGTGATCATTTAACACTTAGGATTTTGCTCTGCCAATATTCATATAACCTGCATCATGTGTTTTTCTTAAATAACTTATTACTCTTAAATAATTTATTAAAATTAATTGGATAATTATCTTGGTCTTTATTTAACTATGAACTCCCTCTAAGAAATGTGTTATGTAACACATACATTGTGTTGTGGTCTTGCTGGGATCATACCAGCACCCAAAAGACAACATATGCTAGTCCACCAGCACACCAGCTTCCTGTGCTGAGGACCAGCAAACCAGCAATAAGCATCCAATGTTGGAGACCAGCAAACCAGCATCCGCCCCATGTTGGGGACCTGAAAATTAGCAACCAGCATTCCATTCTGGAGACCAAGAAACCAGCATCACATATAGGGGACCAGCAAACCAGCATCCCATGATGGAGACCAGCAAACCAGCATCCCATGTTGAGGACCAGCAAACCAGCATCCCATGTTGGGGACCTGAAAACCAGCAACCAGCATCCCATGATGGAGACCAGAAAACCAGCATCCCATGTTGGGGACCTGAAAACCAGCAAACCAGCATCCCATGTTGGGGACCTGAAAACCAGCATCCCATGATGGAGACCAGCAAACCAGCAACCAACATCCCATGTTGGGGACCAGCAAACCAGCAACCAGCATCCCATGTTGAGGACCAGCAAACCAGCATCCCATGTTGGGGACCTGAAAACCAGCAACCAGCATCCCATGATGGAGACCAGAAAACCAGCATCCCATGTTGGGGACCTGAAAACCAGCAAACCAGCATCCCATGTTGGGGACCTGAAAACCAGCATCCCATGATGGAGACCAGCAAACCAGCATCCCATGTTGGGGACCAGCAAACCAGCAACCAGCATCCCATGTTGGGGACCAGCAAACCAGCAACCAGCATCCCATGTTGGGGACCAGCAAACCATTAACCAACATCTCATGATGGTAACCAGCAAACCAGCAATCCCTTGATGGAAACCAGCATGCAAAACACCTTATGCTGGTGACTGTCACAGATCCCTTGTCTCCCAGACTCCATTTCCCATGATCCTCTTGTCTCCTCACCTGCACTCACTTCCCTTGTCAGCTCTCCATCAGCACTCATCATCTACACCTGGACTTTCTCATCAGCACTCCACATATATATGGACTCACTCCCTTCACTCCTTGTCTGTTCTTAAATGTTATATTGTAGTGTTTGGATGTTGTCTCTCTCCGTTGTGTTACTCCTTCGTGTAAATAAATACCCTTTGTTTGTGGAAGTCCATTAACGCCTCTTCTCTGCAACACCAGCACGTAACAGTGACAAGCAATGCTGGATTTTTCAACAGGGATAGTTTTTTGCCTGTGTTCATAGTTAGTTTCCATAGTTGTTAATTAAACTACACACCTGTTCCTTGTTTTGTTGATTAGACTCACTTGTGTATTTAAACCTTCAGTTCACCCAGTTCTTTGTTCAGTGTTGTATACAACTTTGTTTTACGTTATTGTTTCTGACTACTCCTGTAAAAAAAAAAATTAAAGACTGTTTTGCTTGTTATTCTTTTGTGCTGTGCGATCATTGCAACCACCCAACCATGACACATTGGTCTTTTTTGGTTGGTTGTTTGTTTTTAGCCTTAGCTCAGTGCCTGAGAATTCTACAAGAGGCATGGTGTCTCTTTCATCTCCTTTTCAGCAATCATCTACATCTATTTCTTGGCCTAGAACAAGAACAGTCTGCTCAACAGTCTCAATGTTATGGACTACCATGGGAGAATTCTGGCTGCCTAAGCTCAAATCCTATCCTTCAATTTTCTTTTATGGACGTCAACAATTATTTTTCCAGGGTTTGCGTTTCCCTTAGGTCGTAATATCTTATGGAGAGTGGCCAATGTGTTCCTCAAACTACAGTATCTATGGTTGCTGGGCAAAGTAAGACAGAAAATATCTTCGGTGTATTCAATGTATTTCATTGAATGATGACTTTATGAGGATATACTGTATGTATTGTTTTTCTCTTAACTGGAGCACATCGGCTAGCCATTGTTTAATACATGTCAAATCATCTTTGCAATCATCAAACTTGGCTGTACCAACAAAACTATTTCCTTTTTTTTTTTAGCTTTGAATTTACACCTTTAGGGACTGTGCTACTTTAGTGCTTTTGCCGTGTAATATTCCCACCACACTACTACTTTTCTGAGGTCAGAGTATAAGGAACTCCCCTCCCCAAATGCTGACATTCAGTACAACATGCTTGGGTCGAGATTGAATTAAAAAAATGTTATACCTCTCAGACATTAATCTCACTGTCAATTGTCATTATTTGGTCACCTTCATGTCACTACAAACCAGGGCCATGTACAGCCCCTCATTGCATTCAAACTGACAAAATAACAATCAATAACAGAAAGAGGGTGTCATACTCATTTCATTTTCAGGGTTAAAGTCTGGTTGATTTACTTCTACTTTTAGAAGTATATAGGGCCTACATAAGTTGATAAAAAAGGAATATTAATCAGACTACAATTATGACATGTTGTTGACATCACTGGCTGGGAAAAGTTAGAGCCATTATAGAAATAACAGAGAGCCAATGCATCCTGCAACGTTTTTTCCTTTTGTGTTCCAAAAAAGAAGAAATAATGCTGATTTGAAATGAGAAAAGACTGAGTAAATAATGACAATCTTATTTTTTGAATAAACTATTTCTTTAAAACAAGGACAGCAAATGTTTCAACTAACTGATGACATTTTTGATCATGTGGTTTCTTACAATACATGACAGTCAACTGAAATGGTTTAAATGTTAAAATGGTCAGTTATTTTGTGGCTCACACTGTAATTACACTTTAATGAAAGACACTACAAATCTTGACAGCATGGAATTTTCACATGACCCTGGGTATCATATTCCTACCATAATCTATCAACGCTCAGAAACAATTTTCTGCAAATACCTTTATGGTTAAAATTACAATACTGGGTTTGCCTTAGAAGGCACTGCATGTTTCAGGTACGTCAAAGCTTAAAGTAACGTGCAAGACATTTAATCCACACATGCGCTAGATGTCCTGCAATGTAATACTCTTATAATAATGATGCCAAAAAAGCATTAATAAAGAAAGGAAAATAAAAGAAATGGCACCTGTCAAGTGCTGAATATGATACAAAATAGGATCACAAACACTTTTCGTCTTTCTGCCAAATGGTAAATGAAAGGAGGTACTTAACCCTTGGAAAATGTTGATCATCAATGTCAATATTATATGGGATACATTGATATTTTTGAATTTAATTAGCTCATCTCTGATGGCCCAGGAAATGGTCAGATTAATCAAATCAGATTTGTTCAATGTATTTTAGGGTGGTTGGCTGATAACCAGAGGATTGCTGGCTTGAGCCCTTGTGTCATTGAGCAAGATAACAGTTAAGCTCAGATCAATCCAGGAGTATTTTCTATTATTATTTGTTTGTTTGTTTTCAACTAATCTGCAAGCTCTAATATGACTGGCCAGTTTTACCCAGTTTCCGGGTGTCAGGTTTTTATCAGAGCACCCTTAAATCAGAAAAGCTGCGTAACTGCTGTTTGGCTCTTTAGATAAGGAACAAATCACTGGGCTTGACCAAGTTTGTAAGGTTAAAGGCATTGCTGAGAATTGTCAGAGGAATTGCTGAAAGTTGTCTCTACACCTGTTCTATGAGGAGACGACTGCTGTGCAATTATTTGGTTTAGCCCCTAAAGTATTCTTGTTCAGAATAAGGATGTGGATGTCTGGTTCTGCGAGACTACGTGGCTGCTTAATTTCACTACATCACATTTGGATATGTTGATGACAAATGGAATCAGCAGCACTGCTTCATATCAAGACAAGTGACGATGTATTCAGTTAACTTACAATGTGGCAAATCAGACAACACGAAAACATGGAGGTCACAATTCATTCATGATATGAATAAATAACCAGATTTCAGATACTTTCATTGTATTCTCATTACTGCAGCTTCAGCGGCCAATTATGAGTCAGTGATCCAATTCTCAAGTGATCTAAGCCATTCGTTCTTCGAGAATAACAGCACAAACTCTGTTTCTCTCCTTGAGCCTGCAAAGCATCTGTTTATATTCTTGAGCATTTTCATCATATCTTAGAGAGGTTAGAGGCTTTTGTACATTTGTTGTCAGCAGTTCTTACTCTCATCCCCAAAAACTGATCTTCTCTCTTTCTTCAGTTTCATAAGACTTTGTCACTGAAACAGAACACCTGGCAAATGCCGTCCTTTCCAGCTTTAAGAATGGATTTCATTAATCTGATTAATATAAGGAGAAAATGTGGGGGGTGTCCCTCAGCTGTGGAAACAATGATTAAAGTATGCGATTTGTTCAGAGAACATATATTCAGCTGAGGTATGAGAGCAGTCATTTTAAACAATACTTTCATCACTGTAATTAAAAACCTCTTTTCCTGATTTCTTAATGATGTGCAAACATTTGGTCAGCTCTCTCCCAAGCTATAGTGAGACGTGCACAGTAGAGAGCCAAGAAAGTATAGCCACTTTCAACAAAGCTCTATTTAGAAGTAGCAATACCAAAAACCTACAGGGAAGATTCGGTTGCTGTTGTACATGTGGCTGAGTAAGCAGACATAGCTACGAATACTGATATGATTTAGTGGTGTTTTTGGCAATAAACATGCCATGAACAATTTCAGATTATTTGACATTTTGAGGCTACTTTTGAATGGTTGTCAAAGGAGAAATACTTTTCTAAGGCTTCATAAAGAGATCATAATATAAATCTGAGTCAAGCAGATTAATCCAATTCTTCTAAAGAGATACGATCGTTTTATATGATGAATAGATTTAATTTAGTCTTTTATGCTCATATAAACACTGATCAGTGTGCATAGAGCACATTAAAAATGGTAAACGGAAGCTCAGTTTATCTGTTCATCATATAAAGCAATCTTGTCTTTTGGATTAAACTGATCGATTCTTCATTTGTGTTTCGAAGTTGAACAAAAGTCTTATGGTTTGGAACGTCAGGAGGATGAACTAAAGTTTTAATGCCATATCGTCATTGTTCATTCTCATGCTGAACCTACCACAAAATAAGTGAAACAATACATTCCTTTGTCTTCCTACCAAGCTGGTGACTACAGCTACAGATACAAATAAACATAACAAAAGGTGATGTCATTCTGGGTAGCAGTTCCACTAAGATTCTCTTTGCTAACACTGGTGCATAGAGACAAATCCCTGACATGTCGGGCTAGTGAATTTATTGAGAGAGAAAAAATGAATTATGTTTTTAATCATTTCTCTGAAGCTAGGGCTGTGGAAAGCCTAGCCAGCCTATTGTCTGATTGTTGGAGCAGGGTGATGTTATGTCAGGCACCATGTCAAATTCTGCACTAACCACACAAAGACACAGACCCACTTCATGCAGTTTCAAGGTTAGGGTGTGACATATCTGACAGTATTTGGGGCAGGATATAAAGGACTTTGTAAAATATGTAAAATACGATGCCAGTGTATTTTTCAGAGCTGAAACATGGCCAAGGCAAATTGCTATGATGGGCCGAGAAATGTACTGTCAACTTTGTACGATATTATATTTCTGGTATATTAAAATATATCACAAATTGTGGACTGGTGGGGAGACTTTGATGTCCAAGACTGCTTAGAAATATGATTGTGTCTAAAGACACTTTTAAAAAGAATTTTACATTAAAATTGTAGTTTGTCTAAGAAATGAACAAGCACATCCAGATAAATAAGGGTCTTCACTTATTTATCTGTGTAATAAGACAATCTGATAATGCACATAGAAATATATTGCAGCTGGGAAGTCTTTAGAGAGCTGGTCTACAGTCAATGAGGTTCTTATTTAGTGGATTGTTTGGTGTACTGTCCAAGATGGATGACGTCAACCATTAATAGCTTTGTTTTGAGAACACTGAATTTTAATTTTGAGGACATCTGTCTTACCTTCCGTGCTGCGTGAAAGTTCTGATGAAAGAGAGGTATGCAGTCATAGTCAGGCTAAAAAGATTGTTGAGGGAATAAATGGGAATATGTTCCCATAATTCCTTTCCTGGTGTGATTGTAACTCTTAAATGCTTACATGAGGAAATGTTTAAACTATTGAGAGAAATAGAGGGATTTTTGTTTTCTTTCAATCTATTATGTACAGTACAAGTTTATAATACTTAGTAGGACCCACTTTGTCCCTAGAAAAGCTTCAATTCTTAGTAGCTTGGATTCAGCAAGTTTCTGGAGACATTCCTCTCCAATTCTAGGGCAGAGTTGAAGTCAAGACTCATCTAACCAAGGCCCAGACCTGGAATGATACCAGTAACAGATCCCCTAAAGCTAGACTGAGTCGCTAGACCGAGACCAAGATCTGTCCGAGAACCAGGCACTCATTTAATGAACTGAAATTAAGAAAATTTATTTTTACAGTGGCTAAGCATCCATTCTTGCACATACTGGGCAGAGGTTGAGGTCACTCCCAGAGAAAATAAAAATAAAAAATGAGGTATCTTTAACATCTCAAATGTATCTCCGGGTAACACTTTAGTATGGGGAACAATTCTCACTTTTAACTAGTTGCTTATTAGCTTGCCTATTGGCTGCTTATTAGTAATAAGGCACATATTACCTTATTCTGAATGACCATATTCTACATCCCAAAATCCTACCCTATACCTGAATTTAAACGCTACAACAACTACCTTACTAACTATTAATAAGCACTAAATTAAGAGTTAGTTAATAGTGAATGCGTTCCCCATACCAAAGTGTTACCATATCTCCAACACAGAAATGAGGTTACATGAACATCAGACTTATGCTTAAGTCTCCTGTTTCTCACATGTTCTGAGAAAAATACACCCTCACCCTCACATCACTACTCTTAAGTTTTAAAAGAAATCTCAACTTTACAAACTTTGCACCAAGACAAATGTCTCAATATGAACTTAATACTATATTAAGATTTAAATTTTACATTTCTTAATGCTACCATATAACATTGAATAATTATCAAATTATTTAAGGATTGACGTTTAAGCAACCATAACTTTGCTTTTTAGCAAAGAAAGCTCCAGGCTTACTGACCCTGTATTAAGACTTCACTTTGGATAAAAGGCATCTGGTACATTACTATACTGTCATATGCACATAAAATGCATCTATTCTCTTACTGTATGATAACAATTTAACTCTTAACTCTAACCCTATTTCCTCATCATTTCACTTTTAATATAGACTTAAACACCAGTTTCATGATCAGAGTTTTGGTTTTACTTCATTTAGTACCTTTCATGTAGTATCATTCATCCACAACATGAACTAATCATCAAGCTCATGCATAATATACTGTATGTTGTACACAGCGGACTTAACCTGAAGTTACTCTGGTTAACTCCAAATAAATCCCAGCTGTTCTTGTAAGATTTTTCTGACAACTTGGTTGCATGCCACTACAAGAGCCATGGGCCACAAAGAGCTTGCAAAGCATGAATGGGTTCTCAATGTATAGCTCAGGTGAGGGCAAGAAAAATTCACAAGGCATTGAATGTACTATGGAACACAAAGAAGACAGTCATCAACACGAGGAGAAAGTATGGCACAACATTTACATCTCAAGAACAGGGAGTCCCTTTAAAATTGATGAGAAGACAAAGAGAAAATTGGTCAGGGAGGCTGTCAAGAGGCCTACAGCAACATTAAAATAGTTACAGCTCTTTCTGTAAAGTATTGGTTGCTCCCTACATGTGACAACTATCTCCCGTATTCCATCTGTCTACGATATGGGACAGGGTGGCAAGACTCAAGCCTTTTCTGATTTAAAAAAAAAAAAAAAAAGTGGAAAAAAAAAGTGTTATGGTCTGGGTGACACCAGGATCGAACTTCAAGGCCAAAATTTTGGCCAAAAGAATGGCTTCAGCAAAGGCTGATAATGTTTTGAAATGGCCCAGCCAGAGCCCATTCCTGAGTCCTATAGAGGTTTGTGGGACCTGAAGATGGCTGTGCATAGGAGATGATTCAACTAAGTAATAGTACGGGGTGTGCACACATATGTAGTTAGATATTCCAGTTAGTTATAGATATCTTGCAATACTACCTTATATTTTGTGCTATCACAACTAAATTAGCCAATGTTTAATATTTAATACCCCTAATAACACATTGACTGATACATCACATCATTCTGCTTTAAATATACATACCTTTAATGTGAATATAGAACAGAGTAATGGGGGAATCACATCCACAACACTAAGACGAGACTGGACAAAGAACTCAACAAAACAGTTTAATAAATACACAGTATAAATACATAAATGAGTTAATTAATAGAACGACAGGTGAACAGAATCAATAAGCAAGGGAACACACTAGAAAACTAGGTCACACCGGCAAACAGAAATAAAACACAAGAAACTAAACCAAAACAGAGCATACATTTTACAACTATATTAGCTACACTCTTTAAGTTCCCAAAAGGGTGTTTTCACAGCAATGCCTTAAAACCATTTAGAACCACCAGTTCTAAAGAACATTTTAATAATCTGAAGATCCCTTTTCCACTATAGAGAACCTTTTGTACAATGAAACGATTCCATGGATGTTAAAGGTTCTTTATAGAATCATAAATTCTAATAAAGAACCTTTACTTTTAAGAGGGTAACCAATGATACAATGAGTTTTAGAACTACTACACAATTCCTTCCACTAATAAATAACTGTTTTAAAAGCGGTCACTTTTTCCATCATAGGTCAGTAGTTCTCAGTGGATTTTGTCAATAAAAGTTACGTTTTCTGATTGCTTCTTGATATAAAGGACATTTCCCTTGGCCTTTCAGACGTGCAGAAATGTGCCTGTTAAAATGTGCAAGCTTGAGCCACTTTTCCACATTATCTCCAGAATCAATAAAGTCCTAGGTTGCACAGGCCAACAGCTGTTCTGATGAATTAAAGGATGTTATAAAATATTATTGTGCCCATTATTATGTCCATTTGGTCTTCTCATAAGAGGTCAAAACGCCAAGACACAGGCACCTTGCGAAAAGTGATACAATTCCCAAATGAATATAAATGAAGATTTCCTGCATAATACTGAATGAGGCAATAAGCAAAGCATTTAAAGGAAGAGGAGTCACTGCTTAGATAAGCCATATAAGAAAGGATGGGTCTACCAACTACCGATACTTATTACACAATTACATTTCATGTAACCTTAGATATCAAATACTACATAGCATCTTTTAATATTACTACAGAAAAGTGCCTTTTTATCAATGTATGTAGTTTAAAATGCTGTTGTACAACAACAACAAAAGATTTTGACTATTTCCATTTTCTACAGTCCAGTGTGCATTGTACACTATAAACTGGCCAAGTGTCTTCAAGTGTTTTTTTGTTTTTTTTAGAAGTTAGCAGGCTGTTACAATGAGCGCTTCTGAGAGAGAGAGAGAGAGAGAGAGAGAGAGAGAGAACAGCTGGATTTGCCAAAAGTCGGCAAGGGTTGTGGCATCATGTTTTAATAAAATAGTTTTACAAAAAAAAAAATTGCAAATAGCTTGTGTATTAAAGTGTGCCAACAAATTTCTTTAATAACCGTATATTCTGCTTTGTTTTAAGAGTTATGTCTCTCAAATATTCAGCACTTATTACCTCTACATGGACAGAAACTCTGACCAAAGTCAACACACAGTTTCCACTAACATTTAAATGATTCTCCACTTCGTTGCAGAGCAAGAACCCATATGAACCATTTTAAAGGTAAGAGGAATAACAAAAAGTGGTATTATTTTCTCTCATTAAGTTTTTACTGTGATAATTCATTACATTTATATGGCACTTTTCTGGTTACTCAAAGCGCTTTACATATGGTAGGGGGGATCTCCTCAACCACCACCATGTGCAGCATCCACCTGGATGATGCGATGGCAGCCATATTGCACCAGAACGCCCACCACACACCAGCTTACTGGTGGAGAGGAGACAGAGTGATGTATATGGGGATGATTAGGATGCCATGATGGAGAGAGGCCAATGGGCAAATTTGGCTAGGATGCTGGGGTTAAACCGCTACTAATTTTTCAAAGGACATCCTGGGATTTTTAACGACCACAGAGAGTCAGGACCTCGGTTTAACGTCTCATCCGAAGGACGGTGCTTTTTGAAACTATAGTGTCCCCATCACTATACTGGGGCGTTAGGACCCACACAGACCATAGGGTGAGCACCCCCTGCTGGCCTCACTAACACCTCTTCCAGCAGCAAACTAGTTTTCCCAGGAGGTCTCCCATCCAGGTACTGACCAGGCTCAACCCTGCTTAGCTTCAGTCTTGGGATACAGGGTGATATGGCTGTTACTGTGCATTATCTGTGATCATTTATATAGGATCCTCTGCATTTCATATGCTGCACACTCCCTTTAGTTTACTTGAAAAAAGATCACACAAACTTGCTAATCCATAATGTTTGATTTAACTCACCATGACCACTAGACACCACACTGACAGATGGATATGTAGTTTACTGGCAAAATTCAGGGAACACAAAAGAGAGAGTCATTACCAACCAGCAATTTACCCATGAGCATAACACCCCCCCAGATATAGCATAAAGTTCCTGACAGCTTTAGCAGAGGATGAAGACAGACTGAGTGTGGTTAGTAATGACATGTCTCACAGAGGATTCTTCATAGCTCAGAGAGTGAGGGAAACACCTGTGCAAATGGAGGAATTTAAAACAGTTACAGTCATCATCCTTCTGAAAACTGCTCTGGTGCAATGACGCTCCGTGATGCTCTTCCAAGTTCCAGAGTTGTCATAAAGAGGAAATCCCACACCAGCTACTGCTTCCAAACTGATCTTGATTAGATTTTCAGACGTAGTGAAAAACTTTTGGGTCAAGCTGAAGTTGGAACAGTATGTGATTTTTTTCCCTTTATAATAGATTCAGCACCTCTAATTTCAAGGCTGTAACCATGTTTTAAACATTGGGGCACACCAAACCAAATAGGGAGTGGTAATGGTCATATGGATATTACTGTTGGTCATTTAACATTTATATTGTAAAACAGTTGTCTTATATGTGTATCTGCTTACATCTTCCCTTTAATACTGAAGAATCGTGTTGGAATTCACACTCAGCTTTATTAAACAGTAAAGCCTGGCCTCTTTGATTTAATTTGCTATCTCATTTATTTTGACACTATCAAGTGCTGTTAGACCGCTGAGGTAGACCAGACTTTAAATTTGTTTTTTGTCATGTTACCAACAAAAATACTGGTGTGTAGTGCAGTACAGCATAAACAAGTGTGAAATATTTTGTGGTTATTTTTGATTATTGGGGAAGGGGGGACTTGTCTTTCTTAATGTCTATAGGGGTTATGGTCCTGCCTTATGTTATTCCATATGTTATGTTATATTCCATAAGCAACTGAATTGCATATATTGTATCTAACATTTTCCATCAGTTACCCAAAACATGTCTGTCAGTGTAAGTGGTATAGTGCCAGAAAGTATTGACCCTCCTATATACATAAGAAACTCTGCCTAATTGTGATCAAATTTGTCACATTTTGATGTGTGATGCAATGTTTTGATTTGATTGTGAGTGAATAAAGGCTTAAATTTATATACAGTCAAGTCATATGAATGACCTAAATGTATGCACTTTTTGGTGTTCTGGACCTTGTTAAACTTCATTGTTTAGACCAGGGGTCTTCAAACGCGGTCCTGCAGGGCCACTGTCCTGCAGAGTTTAGCTCCAACTTGCCTCAACACACCAGTCTGGAAGTTTTTAATATGCCTAATTAGATCTTGATTAGCTGGTTTAGGTGTGTTTAATTGGTGTTGGAGCTAAACTCTGCAGGACAATGGCCCTCCATAACCGAGTTTGGAGACCCCTGGTTTAGACAAAAACAGCTGAAATATTTTTCAAAATATTTTCTTCTGTTTCATTAGGAAAGAAAATGAGTATGATGACAGAATATTGTTTTTCACCTGGCCCCAGCAGTGCACTGTGTTTGAGTAGCACAATGTGAGTGCAAAGAAATATTACTTTGGGACACACTTTGGCAAATAATATCCCTTTTTCATGTTTAATTTATCACTTTTGGAATTTTATAATATCTCACATACTTTATATGCATTATTTTGCTATTGTTTAACAGATAATCTAAAGTACTTAATTTACACATAATTATTGTTTTTACAGAGCAACAGTTTATTTTGTCCCATGTATCAGGAATAAGTGAGTTAGATATTATAGTTCCTGAAGTATAAAATATGAAGTATGCAATGCTCAGCAACAAAAATCAAAGATTTGAAGTGACAAACCTAGAAAATTCCAAATCATTGTCATTGGTCAAATCAAAACACCTTGCAAACATGTAGACCTGTACACCCTAACTTAGCTCTTGCCATTTTTGTATGTAGTATGAACCAGACACTTAGTGGATGGTAGTGTGCAGCCTGCTGGCATGCTGTCTAAGACTAAGCAATAAGCAGTTTTAATTGTTCAAAGTTCAAAGAGAAAGTGGGCTCGGTGTGTGGTGTTCAAAGTGATTTTCTTAGCCCTTTTACTCTCTCTGGAGGTGTGAAGATATTGGAGGTTGCAAGGGGGAACCAATAATCCCCCAGCAATCCTGACTGTCCATTGTAGTCTTCTGATGTCTGATTCTGTAGCTGAATCAAACCAGACGGTTATAAATGAACACAGGACAGACTCAGTGACAGCCAAGTAGAACTGTGTCAACAGCTCCTGTGGCAGGTTGAACTTACAACCTCTGCTGGGTCTTTTGAGTCTATGTGAGTGTCCCACTTCAGAGTGATGCCCAGGAACCTGAAGGACTCCACTGCTGCCATGGTGCTGTTCATGATGTGGGATGTGCTGGGGGGTTTCTCCTGAAGTCCACTATCTGTCCACTATCTGTTTTGTTTTGAACATGTTTCTGTTTTGAACATGTTCAGCTCAAGGTTATGACTGCAACCTCCAGTCTGGAAGCAGACTCATCCCCATTTTGGTAGAGGCCAATGACAAAAAATCGAAAGTTTCCAAAGTCTCGCTAGCTGCTGCCTGTCTGTTAGGTGATCCACTGACAGATTGGGGTTGGCACAGAGAGCTGGGTCAATTTAGCTGAGAGCAGATCAGGCACGATGGTATTGAAAGCCAAACTGAAGTCCACAAATAAGATCCTTGCACAAGTCGCAGGTCTGTTGAGATGTTACAGGATGTAGTGTTGACTGCATCATCTACAGACCTGTTTGCTCAGTAAGGGTACTTAAGTGGATCCAGCAGATTTAGCAGTGTAAGCATTGGTAGATCTAAATGTGAACTTGATATCACTGTTCCTGTTGCCTAAGCTTATAAAGTTTGAAAAAACTTTAAATTTCTCCCTGATTTATTCTGTGCAGGATAGGATACACTGGGATAGGCTCCAACAACGCCCCGACCTTACATAGGACAAGCGGTTTGAAAAATGGATGGATGGATGGATGGATGGCTCCCTGATTTGCAGACTCAGTTATTCAGCTATTTTCCTACTGCTTATCTGTGACAGAGTAGCATTGGCAGCAGGGTAAGAAGGGCAGCCCGCATGTCTTTTTTTCCACGGAAAAATTCCTCCATATACTCTTGGACAATCTAAGACAATTCCAGGCCTGCAGGGAAATATAATTACTGAAGTGCGTCTTGGGTCTAACACGGGGTCTCTACCCAGGTGGGCATGTCCAGAGCACCCCCACAGAAAAACGGATATCTGAGCTATGCATCCTGACTCTCTGGGATATCCCAGATAGCCTGGGACAAAAGCTTATTTCAGCCAAACACTCTTTCGGTTATTACCGAAAGCTCATGTCCATAGGTTAAGGCTGGAATATAGATTGACTGGTAAAATAATGCTTCACACTCAGGCTCAACTCCCTTGCTTAGTAGCTCTTGTGGCAGGTTGAATTTCCTCAACTAAGGAAGTACAATTTCTGCTGGGACTTTTTCACAAAAGTTGGTCCACTATCGGACCAGTGTGAGCCAGGGCTAACAAGAGTCAATAGCCAGGGCCAACAGCCTCCAACCTCAAGCTGTGATGCCAAAATTAAGCTACGTTTCCACTGCTGGGCCAATAACCCATTAGCACTACCCTAAAACTCTCCCTGCCTCCCTGGAACAAACAACAACCCCACCATTTAACCAGCAAGGGTTAATCAGACTGGAAACTAGATGATCGCAAAACAAACATGACAAGCAGCCATTTGTTTGCTTCTTTTGGTCTTTATCAAGATTGAAGACATTGTTATTTGACTAATGTTTTATGATAAAAATGTTACGTATATATACATAACCTTTAGCATCACATTTAAATGTATAAATAATACATTTCTGCCTCATATAGTGATCAAAATCAACATTGGATCACAATCTGAAGTTATTTCAAACTGTTGCTGGTGACTGAAAATGAGTCACTCCCTCACGGCTCTCGCCCGCCCTGCTCATCACAATGAGCTAAAAAGAGCGACTGATTTGGTGCTTCAAGCCTTGAAACACATGGCTCACATGGTCATTCATTTTATGGCAGGTTTGTTTGCGCCTGAACATCACCTATGGCTCAACCTGATAGACATACACAAGAAGGGTTAAGCCTTATTGTCTGATCTTGCAGTCATGACCTTTCTAGTTGCAACAGTTGGAAAATAGTTTGCTATATTTTGATTAGATTTTTGTGGACTGGCCCAAATAAATGTCCAATGACATCAGGTAAGGATGATAGAACAACTGCCAGACAGCTCTTAGAGGGCAAGAAGAAGACCCCTAGTGCCAAAGATAGGATTTCTCATTGGTCCACATGCAGCTTCTGCCCTTTACCCATCTTGAAATGAATTCCTCAGGTTTAGGCCCAGACTGCCAAAAATACCTTAGGACATTTTAGATGCATTAGCAGTGGCTGAAACAAAAAAGGCCACAAGTATCCATTCATAACTATGTTTAGAAAGCCTAAAATGGATGAAAACTACAACACATCAATTTTATACTTATTCAGAAAAATAAGAATTCTCAGTGACAACTATGTGTAGTACAACATCTTACACAAATTCAGCTTTTAACATACAAATGAATGTTCAGTTCAGTCTTTTTCCATCATGTTTGGACTACCAAAGGTATTCTGAGGGCTCATGTCCATCCAGTGAGACAGTAACAGACAATCTAAGTTCTGAGTCTCTGGTCTGCGAAGGAAGAGACAGCAAAGAATACAACCACAATCTGAGTCTCTGGTTTGTGAGGCAGCAACAGATATGACCATGTCCTGAGCCTCCAGCCTGTGAGGAAAGAAACATTAACAGGCACACTATACTCAGTGTCTTCATCTAGCAAGACAATAACAGATATAGCACGTCCTTAAGCCTGGAACACACCAAGCCGACACTGAAGAACTAGTGCCGACGAAAGCAGACTGCGGGGTCGGCTCACGTCGGCAGCGTCTGGGTCCAAAGTTGCCCTGACACACCAAACTGACGCTCGACACCCGACAGCCAATTAGCATGTCCGTTCTGCACCTGCGTAAGAAGAAATGCCTTTCCGTACCAGCAGGTGGCAGTAATCTGTGTTCGTTACTCAAAGCGGGAAACCGTAAGAGCTAAAGGGATACAAAGCATAAACAAAGGTGCCTGAAAAAGCAGATCAGAATCTCGCTCACCACAGACGGATTTGTGATATTTCAGACACGTATATCTGACACATTGCAACTGGCACTGGCGTTGTCAACCCTTGGTCTTTTGCTTGTGGAAGAGGAAAAGAAGAAGCGGATGCGAAAAATACAGAGAAAGCGCACTAAATGGGTGAAACCATGGATACTCCAGAGACAGGCTCTAGGGGCTCAAGTTAGATGAAACCTCTTATTTAAAAAAAAAAGAAAAATCGCTCTGCTTTTTCCTACTCAGATTCACATGGTAAAGGAACTTATCAGTCCAATCATACAGAGGAGAAACATGAACTACCGGGATTGTATCTCCATAGGGGAACGTCTGATGATTACACTACGGTTCTTGGCAACAGGTAAGCAAGCCAAAGTTTATTCATTGTTTGAACATTGAATTACAACACCTTTTTAATTGTGTTTATTTTGGTGTATTATTAAGCTTTATAAAAGTGAAAAGAATTTGATTATTTTGGATGGCAATTGTAGCCTACTTAAAAAGAGACAACGTATAAAACATTATTCTGGTTGTTTTTAGCACAATGGCTTTAATAATTGATAACAATAATCTGATTTAATGTAGTGTAATAAAAATGCATTAAAAGTGTTTGATTTGACTCTGGAAAAAGTGTGGAAAATTGATAATGGAGTTATGTGATTGTAATCTTCGCAGGAGAAAGCTTCAAGAGCCTGTCCCGAGTGGGAATGTCTACAATTCAGCAATTTGTTTCTGAAACCTGTGCAGCAATCTACCATGTCTTAAAAGAGAAATACCTGAAGGTATGCATGTATCAGTTTTATTATTATTATTTTTTATTCAACAATTATAGTACAGTTTGTATACATTCAGATGGTGAAATATGCCAAAATGACCATGAGTTATCAAGGGTCTGACAAGTAAAACAAATTTTTGTTTTAATTATATTGTTTTTCAGTGCACAGACACAGTGGAAGAGTGGCAGCAAGTAGCCATTGGATTCCAAGCTCAGTGGCATTTCCCAAATTGCCTGGGTGCTCTGGATGGGAAGCACATTAACATTCGTCCCCCTCCAGGAACTGGATCTATATTCTTCAACTACAAGCATACATTCTCAATAGTGCTTATGGCATTTTGACAGCAACTACAGATTTCTGTATGTTGATGTGGGCTACAATTGGCGTATTTCATATGGTGGAGTGTTTGGGGGATGCTCATTGCAGGATGCCTTGCCAATATGCATCACTTCCTTAATCTGACCAGCTGGCACCTTACTGCATTGTGGCAGATGAGGCATCCCCCTTAAAGGAGTACCTCATGAAGCCATATCCAAATCGCAGGCTATCTGTAGAGCAAAGCATATTCAATTACAGGCTTTTGCAAGCTCGGAGGGTGACAGAAATGCATTTGGCATCCTGGCAAATTGTTTTCGAGTCCTACTAACCACCATTAATATTCAAAACACTGCCAAAGTGGAGGACATTGTTTTGGCTTGCTGTGCTCTGCACAACACTCTGCGTACAGAATAATAATGTCTTATGAATTCCGTATCTAAAGGAACCGAGGTTACGTTAGTAACCAAGTACGTTTTCTCTGCATTAGGGCTGTTTGAACTGTTTGTTTTTGAACATTTGCTTGCTGGATCCTTGAACTGAAAACTTTGTAAACATAATGACGTCTCTTGTTCTAAAACCTGCTTCTTTTCTCTTTTTTTGTCTTCCTCCATCATCATCATCATTCCTCCAAAAAACTGGAGTTTTCACTCCAGTTAAGTGTCTCTTGTGTTTTATCACTCCGCTGTTCACCTGAAGTTCAAGTTTACTCCATTTATCTGCCAATAAATTCCTCTGTGGAGTTCATTCTCCATCTCCATCTCTAAATCTGTGACAACTTCAAGCACAGCCACAATAATTTATTTTTAAAAAAGCACCATAAAAGTATTCAAATGACTTATTTGAAAGGCCATTGGCTCTTACATGTCTTGTGACCACAACATGCTGAAGTTAGCCTTTTGAATGAGTTGTGACTGTGTTCATGGAGCCAGAAAATGTTTTAACTCACACAAAGGCCTTTGGAAGACTTTGAATGCAACACAGTCCATTGGAAGTCATTTTTATAGTGCTATTTTGTCATTTTTTGGGAATCAGTCTGTTTTATTTGTATATTATGTGCTCTAAAATATCCCAAGTGTATAAACATAAACATAAAGTATTATTTTCCAGATACAGAAACAGCTGATTAAATGCAAATCTTGCACATGCAACAGTAGCGGAGACCTTGGCAGTGAGAATGTGTTGTGTGATGAGATGGTATAGTGGTATATATATGGTTATTCTCTTTTGGGGGAATAAATAAAGCATGTCTGTAACGTTGTTTGTTCATACGGGAAGAAGGAGGCGGGAACCGGCAAACGTTCAAACAAAACTTTAATATAAAATAAAGTCCAGGCCTGGTCCTCTCTCGTCCTTCACTGTCGTCGCTCCTCCTTTTATGCTTCCGGAGCTCCTCCGTGAGAGACTCGAGGCCGGTGAGACTCGCAGCTGAAGCTTCGCGCCGTTCCCTCACGGCTCTCGCCCGCCCTGCTCGTCACATACCCCCATCGCCCCTCGCAGGCAGAGGGGTACTCCCGAGACTGCGCTCTACTCCCCCACGGGGCCTGTCTCGGCGGCCGCAGCACATGGGGGTAAGGACAGACAAGAAGAGAGAAAAGGAGACGGAAGCACAGGGAGTGACAGAACGAGAGAGGGAAGAGAGGAAAAAAATTCTTGGTTCGGTTCCCGGACACACTGCTGCTCGGTCCTCAGCCAGCCAAGAGGCTCTTCCTCGCGGAGCCATGCGATGGTACTGGAAGCTCGGTGGACGGCTCGATCCTCCTCCGCCCCCTGGCAGCTGGAAGCAGGCTCCGGCCCACGGTGAACGGCGGCAACTCCTCTGCTCCCTCTTGGACGGCAGCCACATCACTTCGTCCCAGGAGCCCGGCAGCAAGCTCTCTGTCCCACCTGTTGATAATCGCTCCAGCACCACCGCCTCGGGCAGCCACTCACGGTCTTCACACTCACGCTGCCCGACCTCCTCAGCACCGCGATCCCCCTCAGCAGTGAGGGCTCTCAGACAGCATGTCCCTCCTTCCTCCCGGGTTTCGGCACCAATGTAACGTTGTTTGTTGATACGGGAAGAAGGAGGCGGGAACCGGCGAACGTTCAAACAAAACTTTAATATAAAATAAAGTCCAGGCCTGGTCCTTAACTGTCGTCGCTCCTCCTTTTATGCTTCCGGAGCTCATCCGTGAGAGACTCGAGGCCGGTGCGACTCACAGCTTAAGCTCATTATCAATCGCGTCACCGGCCTCGCGCCGTTCCCTCACGGCTCTCGCCTGCCCTGCTCGTCACAATGTCATTCACACTGAAGTTGACCTTAAGCACTCTTTGTCAGCATTCACAGGAGGGTATAGATTATAGATTTGTGTGATTCATCAATCTTTAGCCACAGCCAGGCCTATAGTGTGTGTGCTTTTATAATAAAGCTGGTGCTGTACTGGCCTTTGACTCAAAGGCTACACATGGTTCCAGGTCAGAAAGAAGTAAACACACAATGCAATGATTACATTCATGTCCAGTTTAATGTGTGCCTCCACCATCGAACACATTTTCTAATAAACCTGTTATGACTTGTTAAAGCCTAGGGCAGTATTCAGTACAATCTTTTTAGCAGATAAGAAATTACGAACATAATTTAGAGTAGATTAGAATAGAAATGGTGCACAGCTGGGATATTGTTCACACATGAGATCTGTTTTTGCCAAACTATGTCAGACAAAGGCAAACATTAAGGTTGAGTTTAAAAACTGGCATTGTAGGAAAAGATATGGGGATGTTGAAATGGATGACAGTGTATTTAGGATTCCCTATGTGTCAAAACATTTGGAACAGTCACCTTAAATGAGTTACACCCAAAATATTGTCACACATGTATATTGTACAGCGTCCATTGTTAATAAGTCGTCAGAGCATTTTTTTCATGTTAATTAAAACCATCTAGCTTTTCAAAATACTTTTCATATTTCATACCTAATCCCTGCCATCAAAATTCCTTGAACACATAAATACAGTTTGAAAAGCATCTCAGGAGCATGTGGAAGTATTCACTTTTATTGAAAAGATTGTTTTTGCCTCATGTCTTTAATTTCATTCATTTCAATTTCTTTAATCATGGCATTAATTTCTTTATATTTTAGTCCAGATTTACATGTTCCTTTTTTTCTAATATAACTAATATAATCTAATATAACATGCACATAAGTTCCCTTTGAAAGAGAAAAGAGAAAAAATAAGTCAATGGCCTCAATATCTTAAGGGAGATCCCTATTCACAGTCGATTTAGCCTGCTCTTTGCTTTGGAAGGCCACAGAGGTATAAGCCATATATTTATCACTGTCTGTTGTTAATTGTTTGACATTTATTGGTCTTGTGTGATGCTCAGATTCACCACTGACATCACTATATGTAATGGGGTGCGTCTGCACTCTTAATAATACAAGGATATATTAGTGAGCCAGAGGGACAGTACAAGGGCAAATCTCTGTTGCTTCTTTGATTCATCAGAGATGTTTGCCCGATGAACATCATGGCTATGCAGGTCCACCAACACTGAGCCACAAAAAAACAATACTAATAAGTGTAAACCAGCCTGAAGCAGCATGACAATTCATATGGGTCTAAGATGGTCTAAGATGGAAGATTCATGTCCAACTGGCCGATAATTCCTCGTCTAGAATGAGAAAAAAAACACAATGTCAAGGACACATTCCTGGACTCAGAAACAGCATCCGTCTCACCGTCTCACCGCCTCACGGCATACCTGGCTGAAATCACATCTTAGCTTCGACTCTCTTGAGAGCCTCAATGACGTCTGTTAAACATAAATAAAAACAGTATGTGGAAATGAAGAACTAGAGTCTCTTGTCCCTTTATATCTATAGAGAGACTCTTAGTTCTGCAGATCTGCAGTTATGCGATTAGGCAAAGGAAATAATAAAGCAATTTTGCATATAATTTGTCTTACCTCCTTCCTCTGAAATATCTAAGGCTGACAGCCTTTGGAAAAGACAAAAAGTACTGCGAAAGCTTGTGAACTTTATGTTGGCTTGATAAAGTTTTGTTTCAGAATTCTGGAAACCTGACCAATATTTATTCATCCTTAAGACACAGTTCAATGGGTTTGTTAGCTTTGCTTCAAGCTGTAGGAAGGAGGCCAGCAGTAGCAAATGACTGAAATACCATGGTGATGAAAGACAAAAAACTGAGATACGAGCAGTTGAAGCAGGACATTGGTGTACACAACAAGGACATACGTCATTTGAACTACATGGAGCTAACCGAGATAGAAGAAGTCTTGTATTATGTTCAACTTATGAAAAATATCCTCTCTGCTTTTGGGTAAATTCAAATTAAATTTTTTTGCTTGATGCTTACATGGTTTATGGATTAAAAACATATGGAAAATCATTTTCCTTACACTATCAACAAGTTACCAATAATATTTATATTATCATACTATTTATTAAAATCAAGCCACATCACTGTTTCGTCAAGTCATTTTTTTAAACATTCTTTTTACATTGATTAAAAAATACACAAATAGTCTATGTGAATAGTTGATTACCCTGTCAATCCCATCATGCTTGCTCATCTCGTTCTCAAATGTTGAGTAAATTCACATTAAAGGGTTAGTTCACCCAAAAATGAAAATTATATAATTAATGACTCACCCTCATGTCGTTATAAACCCGTAAGACCTCCGTTCATCTTCAGAACACAGTTTAAGATATTTTAGATTTAGTCCGAGAGCTTTCTGTCCCTCCATTGAAAGTGTTTGTACGGTGCACTGCCCATGTCCAGAAAGATAATAAAAACATCATCAAAGTAGTCCATGTGACATCAGTGGGTTAGTTAGAAGTTTTTGAAGCATCTAAAATACATTTTGGTCCAAAAATAACAAAAACTACGAATCCTTTCCATTGAATCCTTTCCATTGAATTGATTCCATTGAATCCTTTCATCTGTCGGAGTTGGTAATGCACTTTTACATCGTTGTTAGGACATCCGCACACTTACGCACCATTTTAAAAAATATAGCAATACCAAACAATGTAGAATAGCTTGAATACAGCGTGCGTCTCCCTCAGACTGTAAACGAAGCTCTGGCGCACCGGATAATACGTCAGCAGCGTCTTACGTCAGCAGCGTCACTGCGGAGTCGTGAACCCGAATGAACAACAGACCCGGAAGAGAAGACAATGCTGAATAAAGTCGTAGTTTTCGTTATTTTTGGACCAAAATGTATTTTAGATGCTTCAAAACCTTCTAACTAACCCACTGATGTCACATGGACTACTTTAAAGATGTTTTTATTATCTTTCTGGACATGGACAGTATACCGTACAAACACTTTCAATGGAGGGACAGAAAGCTCTCGGACTAAATCTAAAATATCTTAAACTGTGTTCCGAAGATGAACGGAGGTCTTACGGGTTTGGAATGACATGAGGGTGAGTCATTAATGACATAATTTTCATTTTTGGGTGAACTAACCCTTTAACGGTAAGTTTTACACACTGTTTCATCAAATATTCTGCAATATTGTGTAGTGTTTAAAACGCCTCAGGTCCAAACATATACCTCATATTCTCCATCCTCTCAGTTCAAACAAACAGCAAGGACGAGAGGACACAAGCATCCATCAGCGCAAGGACTGTCTCTGGATATGAGGGCAAGAACGTTTTCACATGCATCACTGTACCGTTCTCCTGCCAAGCATGAGAAAAACATTTCCTCGCAATTCCAAAACTCTGAGCTCTTTCATGCAAGGTGGATTAATGTAGCTCAGAGTGGAGACCAGGGGGGTGAAGTTACCCCAAAAACATGGGGAAATGAGGTCAAGCATAGAGAACGTTACAAAGTGTCGTCATCTCCTGTCTGTCAGAGTCATCCACCCCAAAACACGGTACATTGAGAAATGATCCTTATAAAGCGTACGTCCAGTCACGACTTGGTTGTCTACCAAGACATTAGGGTTGTTTTCAGCTTTGAGCACAGGCCAGGATGACATTGCACGTGTTCTCATCGTATTCCACTCAGTCATTATCCGCTTGGCCGTGGACGTTTTTACGGCAGACCGCACATGTTTCTGGAGCATATGGATAGTGTCGGCCACACAAAAGTGTGTATGAAAATTTGACAAGCTTTCCTCGGCAATATATCTCTCATAGACACAAGCATTTCAAACACCTTCTTGTTTAAGTCTTCAGTCTGACAGGCTGTTTGCCGCAGTCACGGATGCATGTGAAATATTCTCTTCTCTTTTTTTTTTTATCAGCAAATGTCAAAAATATGATTGTCTGCATTTATCAGGATTACAAATATACAGTCTTGATCAGGCACCATCTATCACAGAGCCACATTCGCTCGTTCATCTCAGAAACAGCCAAACAATATCTACCATTTAGATGTTTAAGGAAAGCAGCTGCTTTGACATCAAAAGGAGAGAAAGGCATTGTTAGGCAATGCATGTCCCGCATCAGTCACAAAGAGTTCAACGTGCCAATTCCGCTACGTAAAGCGTCTGCCATTCTGTACGGAAACCCGATCTTAACCCTGACACATCAGCGTGTGGTCTGTGATGTTTGGCCTAGAGAACGCATCGCCTCAATCTCCGAGTGCCTGTCTAGCTGCCATGAGACGTGGTTTACTCATGAAATCACTGCGAACAGCCCCAGTACTACACATGGCAAGCAGTGCAGCATCTGGAAGACCCCGCTTCATTCTTACACAAGTCAATCGTTTTGTTCTATCACTTGCAGCTTTGTGTTGTATATTAATCCTGAAGAGATCTTAATGGGTATAAGAAGCGAGACAGTTTGGAGGGAATAATGGTGCTGTCCCATATGAATAGATACCTCCCACCGACCCCGAGCATAATATTTACAAAGATGTTCCACATTGAAAATCTGGCATTCAGATTATAATTGAAACATGGAAACAAAGGTTTAGTATTTTGAAAACAAGTAAACAAAGACACCATCATATAAAATCATTCACAATTCTGCATTGACAGTCACGAAATCAAATGAGTGATTTTGACATCTTTATACAATTGTTTTTTGTTTTTTTTACTTTCATTAAAACGAAATATGCTTTCTCTCAAATTCTCAAACCTTTATCCATTGAAAACAAAAGTTGTTTCAACAAAACCCAAAAGTGGTTTCGCTGAACATTCAATACAATGTATGCGGAACAGACTGAATATTATAGTGTACAAGTCGTACGAACTATTCCTTTAAATATCTTGAAAAAGTACTTTCAGAGCACTGCAAAACTGTATAAAACCCGTTTTAGTCTACTGCGACTAAATTTTATCACAAAATGATTGTACATCTTAAAATTTAGCCTGCCATTTAAAATTTATATGCCTTGGCATGACATTTGTTGACAGAGAAGTTGTCCTCTGGCCTGTCTTATTAAAAGTCATTGGTTTTATGTCACCATTAACCTTACCATGAGGTCCTGGACAAACAAATGAAATCTAACAGTGCCCTCAATTGAAAGCTAACTATTGTCTTTGGCTTGGTTGACTATGACAGAACATGAGCTGTACAACCACACCATGTCATGAGCAAACCTTTTATGATTTATTGCACGCTAGACTTTTCCATTCGAGACTTGCCGTATGACTTAACTGCACCTTGTTTTTCTGGGGCGCCAATGTCATATGTATCCGTAGAATCCAACTGACTGATGTATGTTTGTGTTCTTCAGTGTTTTCAGACAACAGATTTGGTTCATAGGCATAGGAATCAGAGGAGGATGAATGTCTTTGACTTTGATGTGTATGCATGTGCCATGTTAGTCTCTGCTCTGTAGTTCTGTGTCAGAATTCACTGATGGATATTCAAAGTATGCCAAAGCAGATAAGCTCTTTTGGCCAAAGCCTGCTGACATTGTCTGGAAACTTGGTTACTTGAGACACTGTAAAAGTCCACACTTTTTACTTTATGAAAGTCAAATGAGCCCAAATGGCAAATCCGTCTTCAGCTCTTTGTTCTGAAGGGTAATTCAGATTCAAACAGGAAATTCTGGAAGTTCCTGTCACCTCTAGAAACTCTGACTCCAGCCTCGGCAATCCAGTTCATTCCAAGCACATTCCATTGTTTTAAAAAGGGCTAAAAAACAATGGCTCACACATTTACACACGAGTGCACCTTAGGAGCTTTGTTGAGCTAATGAAGGCTTAGAGAAAGAGCTGAGGTTCATTTAGTGGTCAATTCCTCTGGAGATGTTAAACACTATTGGAGAAAGGTGAAGACTGTAAACCTACAAGATAGAGCAAACTCTTAAGTAAGTCAAAGCCGTTCCCACAAGACATGATTTTGTGGTAATGTCATGAAAATCAGTGATCCATTTTAGTCTGGTGATCCAGACTGCAAGTTTTGAATGCTTACATCTTCTAAATGCGAATTTTGTCATTGTTTTGGAACACACCAGCTTATTCATAACCTTAAGGCTAACATATTCATACTAAAAGCTAAAAAACTTACATTTTGATTTCAGGGGGACTTTAAATAAAATGATTTAAAGCACTGTAAAGACTTTATAGACAAAATAAAATGTATGCAAACCTTTATTTTACCAAAGTAAAGCACCAATTCAGAGGCAATGAGATCTGCTCCCTCCTGCCGAGGATGCAAAAAGCCAGCGCTCTGTGTAACCCAACAGCTGGGTCGCTGTAGTAAACTAAGCCACCGCTGGGTTGTTAGGAGTGGTGTATTGAACCATGGAAACAATAACCCAACAAAATTACCCAACAGGCTCAACCTACAAGATACAGCAAACTCAGAAAAAAACAACCCAGCATTTTTAGAGTGTAATAACAATTTCCCAAACCATTTGTCAGGAGAGTACTGCACATTAGTACTGTACTTTACTATTTAGACTGATATTATGTTATTACTTACATTGTCTAATTGTATTGCGTTTTTGTGCACTTCTAATGTTGAATTGTTTTGCACATTCTCTTTGGAAATAAAAAGTATGTATAATTTATCTTAAAAAGATTTTAAATTTTGTTTATGTAGACAACCTGTGCTAACAGCATATCCAGCCAATTATTCTATTGCATAAATAGTGTAATTATTGTGTTGTCTGATCTAGGTCTACACAATTTAGTTGTTTAGTAGTATGATTAAGTTCCAGTGTGCTTTATTTTCTAAACAATCAAAAATCCTGCTGCAATATGTCATAGCGGCAGCTGTAAGGAATCACTTCAGAAAGAGAGAGCAAATGCCTCATCTGTCATCAATAGTGCTGTCTGTTGCCTAATTAGCATTCACATATCAGAGTGCACTAATCACAGCTATGACATCATAATCATCACATGCTCCTTCGGGCGAAAACATACAGCTTATTCTACAGATGACTCAAGAATATGCCTCGTGCATATTCTGATGACTCATACAGCTTATTCTACAGATGACTCAAGAATTCGTCTGTCATAGTACGCCACACATTTACACATTTCCCGCATGGATCCTTGTTTCCAAATAAACAAAGGCACGAGGCAGGCCGCGGTCTGTACAGGATGACCTCACGCTTCCCTGAGATCACCAGATTCTGTTTGACAGCCGTAACGTTCCACAGGAGTGCCGATAGAGTGGTTCCAACTCAGGAACCAGCAAATTATGTACTCATGACAAGTAAACACTTTGGCTGGATGTTTAAACACATTTGACATCATTTTATCATTGCTCTTTTGCTGAAAAACAGCTGTGATTGTCTTAGCTTTTATTCCATCATGCCTGCACATTTGCACTTTTGCATATTCAAACTGGCATGTCAGGTTCGCTTAAGACACATTCAACAACCAATGGCATTTGTCATTGTGGCGCTTTGTTAAGGAGTCATTTTTTAATAGCAATGCAAATGAGATTTCACAATTTCATTCAAGGTTCAGATTTTCATTGAAGCCATGCATGAATTCAGAAGACTTGGAATATAGCGTATGGCTGAATTCAGAATAGCATACTAAAATGGCAGAAATAGTAATATCATCGCACAGAATGCAACTTTTGCTATCTAGGAGCTCGCAAGCATTTTTTCTCAGTCACGGGTCCATTGTTGATGCTCGTATGGTCGATGTTGATGCTTGCAACATGTGAGGAGAATTACAAGCAGAGTCAAATACTTTATAAGCACCAAGAGTTGGCTTGAATTTGACCAGGTTATGGACCATGGACCACCATTATCAATGTTAATCATTCCATTCAGCTGTGCACCTCATCATCTCTTGTATTTAGTTCTCCCTGTTTATTTTGAGTTTGTCTGGCCTTGTCTACGCTACGCCTCAGTGTGAGTAAAGCTAATTCTGTGTTTCTGAGTACTATTGATATTAAAGACTTTTGATCCTTCATCTTCGTCCTTGTGCATGTATTTCCTACAAGTTGTGAAAGAAGGCCAGACCTAGATAAGATAAGTGGTGTTTTTTTTTATGTTTTTTGGACCTTTAAATACTTTTTTTTTTTTCTCATCATGGACCTCCCTGCAGTTTCTTTCTCTGCCTTGAACAGGGTGATTGCTCCCTCAAGGGATTTATAAAGGAATTTCTCAACCTGGCCCATCAAGCAAACTTTCCGGATGACTGCCTGTGTTCGTTCCTGACCACCGGCCTTAACACCACCACAAGAGCACAGTTATCCAGGGAGGGTCCTCGAGGGAGCCTTGTAGAATTTGTGGAGTGGGTGTTGGTGTCTTGTGGATTGCCGATCACCGTCTGACCCATCGATGATGATGCCAGCCCCACTCACAATCCAGTGCCCAGTCTGTGAGGTTTGGCAGCAAGAGCCTGCCTCAGGAAGCGAGACTGAATCTGCTACGACGTTTGAGCCTATGCTCACAGGAGCGACCAAGCTGAACATTTCCACGGAGTCTGAGCACCACGTGTGCCAGGTGTGCAAGCCGGCTGCACCATCTATCACAGAGGGAGTGCTAGTGGAATACGAGGGCATGGAAGTGAGCCCCGACCACCCTCCTGCCACTGAGAATGAGTTGTTAGCTACAGCACTGGAGAACTGTATTGACTTTGCAGAGGTTGATTCTCTGCCCCCATTGCTCTCACCTGAACCTGTCTGCGCTTCTCCGGTTTTGCTGGTCCCACCCAACCTCCCTCTCCCACTACCTCTCCAAACCACCACTAATGACCTTATATGTTTCCTCAGTATCTGTGTGGCCCTTCAGTTCCTTCTCCGGTGCCCAGCCACCCATGCCACCCAGTCATCGCTACCTCCCATCACCCCCTCAGCAACACCTCTGCCTATTCTTTGTGGCCTTGCAATAACTTGGGCCAGCTGGGAGCCATATCCTCCTAGGTGTGGAGAGCTCGTGGACAGCCTCCGGCCTCTGGGTGCTCAGTGACTCCTCGACCCGTCGCCCCTGCTCCTGCGTACCTTCCTCCCTCGATGTCTGCAGGGACCATCAGAGATTCTGTCTCGCTAAACTCCCTCAGACCATCGGCTCTACCTGGATCGGACATCGCCACGCCTCGACCACGGACCTGCAGGTCATCGGCTGCTCTCTGGCCCTCCACCCCTTCGGCTCCGGCTAGCTCTGCTCCCTCAGGCTCCACCTATGGCCTCGGTCGCTCCAGCTCAACCTCAGCCCTCCAGATCCCTGCTGCCATCTCGGGGGGTCGTTGTTGTGGCTCCTTTGCAAACGCCCAGATAATCTGTACCCTTTGCTTATTCGTCTCTCCGGCTCTCCGGCTGCAAAATAGGCTCCTCCTAAGTCATCGTTGCCTCCGGTCATCCACATGATGGTGTCTAGATGTACCCCACCTTGGCTCCTCCCTCCTGTCATCAATTTGCCCTTGTTCACGGCCCACCATCTACACCACCCTGGACTTTTTTGTTTGGCCCTCTCCCGGATTCCCTTCCTCCTCCAGAGCCTCCTCCATCATCCATCTGTTGGTGCGAGGTTGTGGCTTCCAGGAGGGGGCATACTGTCACAGTTATGTTCAGTTGGATTTGGATTTTTTTGTTACCACAGTGATCTAATTAAGTTAATCATTCCATTAAGCTGTGCACCTCATTATCTCTTGTATTTACAGGAGTTCTCCCTTTTCAGTTTGAGTTTGCCTGGCCTCGTCTACGCCACGCCTCAGTGTGAGTAAAGCTAATCCTCTGTGCCTGAGTATTATACTGATATTAAAGACTTTTTAACCTTCATCTTGGTTGTTGTGCAGTCATTTTTGTTTAGTTGGTGGGGTTGGGTTAGGTCCGGCACTGTATCCTGCTGTCAACATTTTACTAAAACGAACTAGCTTAATAATGACATGATTTTTATCACATCGTTCCTTTCATGTTGTAAGAGTTTAATTGGTGTCAGCATACTGCCATGACTTGGCAGAGGAATGCTTTTCCACAGACTGTAGATGCAAGTAAGCCAAGTATGTTTGTTCAGAAATCACAGCACTCCCATTTTTTGCTTTCCATCTGTCCACAGGCTGTCAGTGGCCACAAATTGTTTCCAGAGATACGGTATTTAAAAGCTCAAAGTGTTGTTCCCTGAATTGGGTTAATCCATCGCTTGACCATTCACATGTTTTTGAACCGTTCCCACCAGTTATAAACCATGTTAATGCAAGTCATAATCACTGTGATTATGATTACAATCTTCCCATTGTTATTGAAAATAAAAGTAAAATGGACTGCAGATCCTTTATTACAAGAGACTGGAGCTTTGCCTGAATGTTTATTCAAAGCTAGAGCTTTCCAAATGCCAAGACCCTTCTAGCAAAAATATTTTTTAAACATATTGTATATGTTGTAAACAACATGGTTAACAGAAATATAATTTTTTTTCCAAATTGGCAACATATTTTGTTTAAATTTCAACATGTATATCTCCAATCAAAGTATATTTTTGTTAACACTTTACAATAAGGTTTCATTTGTTAACATAAGTGAATGCATTGTGAATTACCATGTACAAACAATGAACAGTTGTATTTTTATTAACTAATGTTAACAAAGATTATTAACAAATGTTTTTTGTGCATTGTTAGTTAATGTTAGTTAATACACTGCCCGGCCAAAAAAAAAAGTCGCTGTTTGGATTTTAATAGGCGAATACTTAAGAGTCTATGGATGGATCATTATTACAGTGATTATTATTTTTCTAGCATGTTATATGTTTGGCAAAGGTTCTTTTAACCCTAAAAGATGGAGTGTGTAGCTTTTCATTTCTTAAACAACCATGTAGGAAGACACATCATGGCCAAATTCTAGGATGACAATGTCAAGATTCAGTAACAGCTGAATCTCCAGCTTATCCCAAAGACTTTCAATGAACTCAGAGGTGCCAATTCATGTGTGAAAACGATTCTTCATGCTCGCCAACCATTCTTTCACAATTTTAACCCTGGTGAATCTTGACATTGTCATCCTGGATTATGGCCATGATGTGTCTTCCTACATGGTTGTTTGGGAAAAGAAAAGCTACAAACTCCATCTTTTAGGGTTAAAAGAACCGTTGCCAAAAATATAACATGCTAGAAACATAATAATCACTGTAATAATGATCCATTAAATGATTCTTAAGTATTTGCCTATTCAAATCCAAACAGCAACTTTTTTTTTTTGGCCGGGCAGTGTACATTAACTAATTTTAACAAATGAGACCTTATTGTAAAGTGTAATGTTTTAATATAGGGGAGACCAGGGATGGCTGTAACATGAAAACAGAAATGTAACAGAGGCTTTTAACGGGGTTTTTTTCTCTCTTTCTTTCTTCCTTTTTTAAATGCTTGAACTGAAATGTGGTGGAGTTGAGGGACTGTAAATTACTTTGGCAGCTATTTTCTATTCTTTGTATTTTCATATATTTGCATTATATTAATACTGATATTTAAACATACAAAAAAATCAGCTAGAATGATAAACAAAAACTGAAAATATATTGATATAAATATATTTTTTTTTACAATATATAAACAATATATTTTGCTTATATATTTTTGCCATTA